>JAJJMB010011819.1:5525496-5629438 GCA_023531105.1 Papaver atlanticum
CACCAGCACCATGTGCATTTCAGCTCAAAGCAACAGAACCACCAGTAACTTCAATCTCTACCTGCTGCAACAACAACATTACCACCAGCTCCTCCTGGTCTTCTTCTCAGTATCACCAGCACATACACTGCACCTGCCATTTCAGTACATATCAAAGCCAGTCTTCTATTCCTTCAACCTGAATTCAAACTACCAGCAGCACAACCACTCATTCACCACTACGTCTACAGCATCAGCTTCATCTGCGTCTCAACTAAACCCTAACTGAGCTTCAAGTCTTAATAGAAATTGAACCCAAAACTTCTCTTATTCTACTGGAACTTCAAATCCCAGTTAAACCCATCTTCTAGCTGTTCTCCTTATTATAGATTCATACCCAATTTCTGTAATCATCTCAAACTCTAGTTTCAGAATTTCTCAAACCTTGTTCTTGATCTCGACTTCAGTAAACTGCAAAAACAACGAAACCCATGTCTTCAATATCATTACAACCCTGAATTACATCGATATCTTCTTCACTGTTTCCTCCCGATTCTTCTCAACAAGCCCCAACTTCAGAAATCAAAACTGAGCACAAATCCTCCACTACATCAACATCATTTCTTCCTCTATTTCTTGGTACTAGATTCAACAGCAGCAGCATCTCATCTTCCTCTCTAAATTTCATCTCTAGCGACACAGAACAACGCCTCCTTTTCTTTCTCCTCTAAATTTCAGGTAAACTCGAGATAAGTGTGGTAATGAGAAGTGGGGAATTCTTCTCTGAATTTTAGGGTAGGAGAGTGAGGTGTACAAACTCTAAAGGCACCAGTCTCTTGGGTAAGAGCTACCCCACAGCAACCCTGAATAATTTCCATTACATTGCTCTAGTAATTTCCATGGATTCCCTTTTACATCAG
Organism: Papaver atlanticum; assembly: GCA_023531105.1. Classification (NCBI taxonomy): domain Eukaryota; kingdom Viridiplantae; phylum Streptophyta; class Magnoliopsida; order Ranunculales; family Papaveraceae; genus Papaver; species Papaver atlanticum. The sequence goes on from JAJJMB010011819.1 coordinate 5,526,396, forward strand.
CTGGACTGCAACTATCACATGCCTGTGAAAATACACTTTTTTCCCTTCTAGCTTCAAATGAGTGATTTCTCTTTCTTTCGCTCCAAATAACTCTATTGCACCTGATAAACTCAAAAGCAAACATAAGATACATAATTTACAAGAAAATTCGCAAAGAAAGCATAAACAATAGATAAATATCAAGGTGTTTATGACACCTATCATGTTATTGAATGAATAAGAATGCTGACTGGATTACTGCTGTTTGAAATAGATGAAAGAAATGAGAAGATCATCACGGTTAAATGCGAAGAGTAAAGAAGAAGATGATTCACAACCGATTAAAGAAAATGTAGCAACCAAAAGGAAGAGGGTGAACAAGAAGATATTGGTCGAAGAACCAACATATTGAAAGAAGAAGAAAGCAAAAAAATGAACAACCAGAAGAAGATTTAGAAGAAGAAGAATCGCAACTGAGTGAAAAAGTTACAGCAACAAAAAGAAAGAGGGATAACAAGTAGAAATTTGATGATGAACAGAAAGCAAAGGCAAAGAAGAAGAAGAAAAATGAAGAAGAATCATTAGGTAAAGGAAAGAAAAAGGTGGTAATCAAAGAAGAAGAAGAATCAGAATGAGAATCAGAAGAAGATGAAAAAAAACAGAGGAAGAAGAAAAAGTAGCCGCAGATGGCAAACCAGAGAAAGAACTAAAAGGTAAAAAAAAAAACATTTAGTTGAGTTGCATGCTACTATATAATTAAGTTCATTGTATATTAAAAATAAAAATAAATGAATGAGTTGCATGTATGCAGGTAGGTCAAGGGCGAATGAAAGCAATTTTAAATCATGTCTGATGTTGTTAGTTGAAATGGGTAAATTTCTACACAAACTGTTTGAAGTAGGAGATTCCGAAAATTAGAAGAAGACAATCAATGGGAAAGCACTAAAGGCCTCTCCATTCTGGGACTTCTTCAGCCCATTCTACACAGATGACATCAGCAATATAATGACTGATAAGTGGTTAAACAAAATCAACCTTGTAATGCAGCTGCTTATTAGTGCATTCGATAAGAAAACAAAGAAGTTCAAGTTTGGAAATCATGAAGCTGCTTGTGAGTGCTCTCTAGAAGCAAGAGATTTTGCCATCATGTTTAAGATAAGAAGGGTTATCGAGAGTGAAGAGTTGAAGAAGTTGCTGAAACAAAAGAATAGAGTTGAACCCTTTCATGGTTAAAGAACGAGTTCAGACCAGAGATAGATGCAGATTTGAGTAAGAAAATAGCGGAAGCTGAAATTGAGCGTAAACTAAAAGCTGCAGCTAAAGATGAGTCTGACCCACAGCATTTTGTAATACTTTTTTCTATGTGGCTATGCATGATGTTTTTCTTCACAGTTTCTGGTGTAACATGATTAACAAGAAAATGGTTGCCTCATGTTTTAAACATGGAAAAAGTCTCATGGCCATATCACATTGTAGAGTATCTGCTTTCAAGCATTGGAAAACATGGTGGAAAGAAAGGAAGTGTTGTTGGCTGCACAACTCTACTACCGGTAAGAAAAGAAGTTCATTTCATATAAAGTAAAAAAAAAATGTTTATTTTTGAAGATAGTAAAATGCATACTGTATGTCAAACTAACCTCATTGATTCTCTGTATGCAGTATTGGTTCTGCGAACGTACAGGAAACTACATCACCAAGAGGGTGAATTTTGAAGGTTCAACTCCTAGATTCCTGTGATGGAGCCAACACACATTATGCCATAAACTTGTAAAAGACTTTGGGAAGAAAGTTAATAAGGGAATATACATGTCTTGGTTTAACCATCAGGTAAAAAATTCATTTACTCAATTTATATTTCAAAAAGATTCTAGTTTTTATTGTGTCAACAAAGGAAGTTGATCCCAGTTTAGGGAGTCAACAACCAAAGTTTGTGTATCAATAATAGAAGTTGATCCAATTGTATAGAGTCAACAACCAAGGTTTACACAATAACTTAAATGTACCCCAGTTTGTTTGTGTCATAAATGATAGTTGATCCCAGTAGATAGAGTCAACAACAGAAGTTGACACAAGTAACTGAAAAATATTTCAGCTTTTGTATATCAACTATGGAAGTTGATCCAATTGTATGGAGTTAACAATGCAGATGAAAAAAAAATCACTGCAAACCAAAAAAAGAAACTATCCTAAAATAGTGTTTTAGCTGCAAATTCATATACGTCGCACATCACTCGGGGCTACGCCCCCTCGTGAAAGATATATTAAGGGTATAATGTTAGAAAAAACAGAAGAAAAAGCTATTTTATTGTCCAGATAATACTTTGCTCACTGTATTGCATACCGGTTTGCAGGTTCATGAGGATTTTGTTGATCCAGTTTCACAAGAAGAAATGTATTTGATTAACCTATCAGCACCAGTCTGGGAATTGGAAGAAGAGAGGCAGAAGAATGAGCAGCAAGCAGAAGAAAACTTGTGTCTTGAATGTGACAAGCAGAAAATAACTTATCAAAGAAGGGGTCAAACAAGAACATTTATGAGCAACATGATCTTCATGAGAAATATTATTGCCAATAATAAGGACAGAATTCAGTTGCAACCTGCAGATGTGGAGAGACTTGAAGATATTGACAAACAAGTGAAGGAATGGAAGGAAAAGGAAATGCACGTCCAGAAAGCAAGATCAGCGAGTACTCAACAAGAATACTATGAAGCATCCACAGACTTTTTATAAACTGTGTTCACTCAGAATACAAACAGAGAATCATCTGGAAAGAACAATGAAGCTGACTTGAACGATGCAAGTAACAAACCACAAACAGATGGAATGAATGTAGATGAAGGACGGTATCACTGTAGTACAGTGATAAAGTTACTGAGTGATGATACCAGTGACCTGAGTTCGAAACTCGCCAGCACCAAATTCTTTACCGATCAAAAAAAAGAATGTAGATGAAGAACCAGAAGCGAGTCAACTAACCTTGTCATTGTCATATGCAAGTCCAAGTAATTTGGAAAAGAGCTTTAAGAAGGGTTTTCAAAGCGGGCTGAGGATCCAGGTAAACCCTATATTGAACGAGCACTTGGCGAACTACAAGATGGGCTTCGAGCCAGGAAGAGAACAACTAAGAAGACAAGAAGCATATCTTCAGATCAGTACTGTCGTTGCAGACATTGGTAATTCAGTTCCACGGTTAGAAGAGGAGAATGAAGTTAAAGAAGGAGAGAGGAGTACAAACATGTAGGAATCGGAGATGGTATGAGATTTAGTTGAATATTCAACTCCTCCAATTAAGGCTATACTTCCAAAGAGATCAGATTATGTCCCTACAGGTACTATTTACTAACTTAGTTGAGGAAGTACTCAATTTACAAGAATATGTTGAAACATTGGATTAGTGTGTAACTATGAAAGTGTTAGCTAACCGTACTCTGTTCATGGTCTGACAACAAACATGTTAGTGTAGGTTAACAGATCCTAGTAAGTAAAAATATAGGTTTGCTCATTGGTAGTTGGTTTAAAATACATATTAGTTACTATAAGAAATGTATGCAAGTTTGTTTATGTTCTGCACAATTTGAATGATATGTTATTAATGGTTTGTTATGAATTAATAATAGTATTAGTTTGGTTTACTGATTTCTATCCATGCGTAATGAATGAATGAGTGAATGTTAGTATTAAAGATAGCAGGTATGTACAACTAATGGAGTTTACTTGTGTATACAGATAAAACCATGCAAAAAAAAATTTAAGTGTCGACAGTGGAAGTTGATCCAATAATGTGGGGTCAACAATAGAAGTTGATCCCATAAAAGGACCAACAACAATTGTTGATCCCAAAAGCAATGGGTCAACAATGAGAGTTGATACTGTTTACATGAGACTGTTACCTGTTAATCTAATCGGACTATGTCCTTACAGGTACTACCCCAAACTTTAATGCAATCACTGTCGGATTATTTGATACTCCTACACAACAAATGGAAGATACTCCTACACAGCAAATGAAAGATACTCCTACACAACAAATGGAAGAGGATGATTTTGCACCTGCAACGGATGAGGATGTGTTAGAAGGGCTGAGAGTGGTATACAAAGTAGATACAATTGGAGGGCCCACTAAAGAGGAAGAATTTGGCAGCCAAGACGATGATTCTGAAGTGACGCAGAGCCAAAGGAATCAATACGACTATTGAAAGAGGAGTGAAGCATAACACAAGGTCAAGCAAGGCGCGAACTGGTATGGATGAATTCACACCTCAAGGTAAAGTGATAATGAAGCAGGCAAAGAAGTGGAAGAAAGGGGGAAGGGGAAATAAGAAGAGGAAGGGGGGAGGTGTTGAAATAATCGACCTCGACGATTACATTGATGTGACGCCACCTGAGCCAACAAAGATGAAGAAGCCAGAAAAACTCAAACTCTGGAAATCCTGCACAAAGGAAAAAGAAAAGCTCATTCATCCATTCTTTGAGAATGCGACAGAAAGGTATGAAACTCTATAACAACTTATCTGTTTATTTATAGGTATCAACAATCAAAGTTGATCCCATGAAACATCTGCGAAAAAACGATTGTAATCCAAGTTACAGTTAAAATTTGTAATATGTTATGTCATGATAATAATACTTTCATTTGAAAAATGCAGTGACAGAACTTGTAGCTTTTATTTCAACAATGACGTGGAAGAAATCGTCTTTGGAAAGCATATCCAAGCTCTAATGGATAACCAAAACATTCACAGCGAGATTGTTGATTACTACATCAACTTGTTGCAATCAAAGATGGATAATCCAAGTAAGCCGAGCTACTACGGCAACAAATGCTTATGTAAGTAACAAAAACTCTTAATCTGTCTTTTCAATAACTTGTTACATCAACCTATTGAGGTCTATATATATCGTAGTTGACATCTTATTTAGGTGTGATAAAACAATTTAGTGTGCTAGGGATGGTACAAGTATACATGAATGTATGAATAAATTATTGTTAGTTTGTTATAATACAAAAATAAATGAGGTCAACAACTAAAGTTGACACAAATAACTGAATAATACTACAACTTTTTTGCATCAACAATAGCAGTTGACCCTCAAAAATCTGGAATATAAGAACATCAATTTCCAAATTATAGTGTCAACAACCAAATTTGACAAGACATTTATGATATACTTGTTGTTATATGATGCAACAACTGTTGAGGGGCGCAATAGCCAGCAAAGATGCCATGAAAGTGTATAAATGTGGGATTGCAGATAAGACAAGGATGGAATACACAGTGAATGGCGATGACACGTACCTGCTCATACCAATGTGTCTGCTTGACAAGGAAAAGAGACCATTCCATTGGGTGCTTCTTGCATTAATAGGTGGGAGATGGTTAATATTAAACACTTTATGGCACAATCCAGGATACACCACATAATATACTGTCATGGTAAACCATTGACTAATGTCCTGAATAAAATGGGCAAGACAGATGCCGAAACAGGTGAACCAATAAGTTCGGAATTTTCGCACTCCTATGTACCACCACAAAAGGGGTTTGGATTGTGCAATCCACATTTTCTTATTCATGAAGTGTTTGGTGAAGCGTGGACACTGCTGGGATTTAGATGATAAGAAGATAGAATACCATGACAATATAAACAGGAAGAGAGTGAAGATGGCAGCAAGATTGTTGGGGGGGTTTTATGCATGGAAACTAATTTTAGAAATTACTGACTCACCTGCAGAAGTTAAAGAACATCAACAACTTACTGACTCATTCGAAGAGATTAAGGAAGGACAACAACTTACCGACTCAGTTGAAGAAATAGTCAATTTACAAGACTCTGTTGAAACATTAGATTAGTGCAACATATTGTTCATGGTCTGACAAAAGAAACATCTTAGTGTAGTTTAATAGATCCTGGTAAGTAAAATGTAGGTCTGCTCATTTGAAGTTAGTTAAAAAGACATCTTAGTTACTATAAAGAAATGTCTACAAGTCTGTTTATGTTCTGAACAATTTGGATGATGTGTTAGTAATGGTTTCTTATGAGTTAATATTAGTATTAGTTTTGTTTACTGATTTATATCCATCTATAAACATTGAATGAATGAATAATTGGTTTGTTATGAAGTTAATGAATGTTAGTATTAAGATTGCAGGTATGTACAGCTAATGCAGTTAACTTGTATATATAGATAAAACCATGCAATTTTTTTCTTTTTATTAAGTGTCAACAATGGAAGTTGATCCAATAATGTGGGGTCAATAATGGAAGTTGATCCATGAATAGGATCAACAATGATATGTTGATACTGTTTACATTAGCATGTTTCCTATAAAAACCAGTAAACCTGGAACCTGCAAACTGACATAAGCTTTAAAAACACAAGAACAACATTCATAACAAATAAAACAGAATATATGTCATTAAAAACATAACAAACCCAAACAAGCAAAATAGGAAAAAGCATAAAAAGAACTAACATCCAAGGTGACATAAACAAGATGTATGTCATAAAAAAGTTGTTCAGAAAAATAGGAAAGCATTCACAAAACTTCAGAAAAACATCCTCCTCAAAAAGTTGATCATCCTGGAATTAGACTCCTTGCGGAATACTGGTGCACGAGGAGCCAAAGGAGCTCTGCGATATCTACGCCGGTTATGGAAGGTAAGCATCCCACACTGACCACACTTCCTTTTCTTGAGAACTTTCTCTCGAGAACCCCTGTACCTTGCAGTAGTTGGCCTTCTAGCTGATGTCGACCACCATTGGGAGACATGACATAACCATCCTCAGAAATTTTAGGCGGCCTCTCACTGTCCGGAATAGGATAGATAAGACGAGCATACAACCCTCTATAGTACTCGATCGTATAATACGGAATGATGTACTTGTAAGGTTCATCTTCCCCAATCTGCAACATCGCTTTCATCGAGTGAGTGCAAGAGAAACTATGCTTCTGCCACCATTTGCAAGTGCATGTCCTAGCATCCAAGTCAACTGTATGCTTTCCACTAGGAGAAATGATCTCAAAACCATTCTCACTTGATCTTCGGAACTTGTAAAAACGATAGTCAGTTACCCTCTTGTTGAGCCTAGCCTGCATCCGGGGAGTAAGCTTCGTAGTCCACTTACTAGACTCCACCAACCTCTTGTAGTTCTGCTCCATTACCTTAGCACGAATAGCATCGATAAGGTCAACTGCTGGAAGCCGCTTATCATGCTTAATTACGCTGTTAAAACTCTCATCAATATTGGATGTGTTCTCACCAAATCTTTCTCTTAGAAATGCATGAGCAGCCCAGTTCTGGAATGGAATCTTTACCATCCAATCAATAAATGAATCCAGCTTCAGATTGTTCATACTTTTTGCAGCAGCATAAAATTTCTCCTTTGTTAACGCAGTGTAGCACTCTTCAAACAACTTCACAACAGTTTTCCTACTCTTTCCCTTTGGTACAGGAATATTCCCTTTCATGTGGTACAAACAGTATGAATGGTGAGCGTTTGGGAAGATCTCAGGGACATGCTTCAAAAGGCCAGTTCCACGGTCTGATATGATGGTCAGTGGACGGTCTTCACGGATAATACCCTTCAAATTGGTTAAGAACCATTCCCAACCCTCACAATTTTCACAAGGAACAATTCCAAATGCAACTGGATAGATCTCTACAAAAACACCAAAAATTCAAAAAGTGACCCATAAAACTGAAATCCATGAATAAGTTATGGGGTCAACAACAAAAATTGATACAAAAATATGGGATCAACAACAAAAGTTGATCACAGACAAGTGAAATCCATCCACAAGTTATGGGATCAACAACAAAGGTTATGGGATCAACAACAAGAATTATGGGATCAACAAAAGTTATGGGATCTGTAGAAGTGAAATACAGGTACATATCGGACTATACAATGGTATCAACAACTCAAGTTGAAACAAAATACTAGTATCAACAACCAAAGTTGAAACACTTGATAATTAAAAAAAAAAAAAGATTAAAAATCATACCTTGGTTACCAGTTTTCTGCAAGAAACCATGAGACCGCCCTTGAACTTCCCAGTGAGAAAAGTAGCATCGATAAATAACATCGGACAACAGTAATTGTTGAAACCAGTAATTAAAGATTCGAAAGCGACAAAAAACCTTTGGAACTGCTTCGTTACACTATCATACTCAAACTTGACGACACTTACAGGATTGTAACGTTCAATGGAATCTTTATACCAAACAAAGTCTGAATAAGACTTGATGTCATCACCCCAAAGACAATCTTTAGTGAATTGTAAACCATGGTATGCCTGACTATACGTGAGATCAACTAAATATTCCAGATGCAGCAGATCTTTGACATCAACTGCAGTCTTCTTTTTCTTTGATGATCGAAAATTATCTATTAAGATATCCTTCGGAAAAGACTTCGTCATTCTGACTTTTGATGGATCAAAACGAGCTAAATCACATGAATGCTCTCTATGATACGTCTTGCACTTAAACACACCATTAGTATTGGCAATGAGAGAGGCATGAAACCTCCAGCGACAATTTTGACTTTCCTTGTGCTTACACTCCACAGTGTATCGTGTTTGGTAACTCTTACGTAAGTAATATTTGTAACCACTCTGAACTTCATACTTTTTAACAGTTATACGACAATCATCAATACTTTCAAACAAATGCCCTACTCTGGTTAAGATGTTGGCCCAAGCATCAGACTTCTTGGGGACCCTTTTGATCAAAGATGAATCACCCGTCAAGTCTTCTACAACAGCTACCTCGTTGTTTGAAACACAACTTGATGAAGACGAAGACAGAGCAACAGAAGAAGAAGGAGGAATAGAGTCAACACAAACCCTTAACTAGATGTTAAACTTCAACACATCAATCCCTTTCGTGATGCAATAGTGAATGAAAAACCTCAAATCCAAATCGTGATGAATGGCATTTGAAATCCCTTCCACAGTATAACCAAACAGTATGAGGTATTCATGGACATAAGGCCAGTATTGTTTCACCACACTAATCATCTCGCTGACAGTAGCTGATTCCGAAACAGTATGCGAGACGGTCAAATTGCAAAATGTGAACTCTGCAGTAACCATCTTTGGCCTGCAACAACCATAATAGATCAACAAAACTAATAAAACATAAAAAAATTAAAAAAAAAAGTTGTGTTCAGAATTTGGGATCAACATACCAATGTTGACACCATAATCTGTCAACAACCAATGTTGATCCAATAAAACATCTGTCAACAACCATTGTTGACACCATAATCAGAAAATTATCCAGGTTATTTGTATCAACAATGAAAGTTTATCCAATAAACCTGCACCAACAACCAATGTTGATACAATAATCTGAATATTGTACAAATTTTCAGTGTCAACAATGAAAAAACTATGTCAACAACCAAGATTTTTCTACAAAAAAATAGCATCAACAGTATCATATATGTTACTTCGCATCGGATTAGTATGCAATCAGTGCAAATGTTAACCTGCTACATGAAATATTACATGACTATACATGCTCCATGTTAAAAATTTCACTGGAAACCATAAGAAAACAGCCTAACCCTAACCTAAGCTACAAATTCAATTACGTCGCACATCACTCGGGGGCTACACCCCCTCGTGAAAGTTATATTTAATGTCGAACGTTAGATATGTATTCTGAATATGTAAACTCAGATATGTAAACTGAGTTTATCAACAAAAGCATGATTACACTAACTTTTACCAGATATGTAAACTGAGTTTATCAACACTAACTTCTAACTTCTAATTGATTACACTAACTTTTAACTTCTAATTGATGCCAAAACTGATTCATCAACACTCAATATTCTCCAAATGATTCATCAAAGAAATAAACACACAAATCATGACGAGAACTGGTTCATATAAACTACATTGAAGCTAAAATCATGAATTATAAAACTAACATTGAATCATGAGCCGATCTAAGTAAAACAACAGAAATTCAAAATCAAAAACCGGAGATTGAAAAATTGAATAATACATGTTTAAGAGATGAATCACGATCTCGAATTCAAATAATATGTAAATGAACCAATCAATCCAGTAGAATCAAACACACAAAATCAAACTTCCAAAATCACGATCTCTGCAACAGAAAATACGAATAAACTGAAATCAAAGATGAAGATTTAGAAACTACAAATCGAGCATGCAAATATCATATACATTTCTATTCATCTTCAATTACGAATCACCATTACCAATTTGTTTCAGAAAAACAGATCGAGCAGATTCTGTTGATTCTGTTATTAATGAAGAAAAGGCTCTCAGATCTCAGATTTACGGATTCAATTGATTAAATTGATGAATACAGATTCAGTAGAAGAAGAATATTTTCTGTTGATTCAAAACCTAGATTTCTCAGAGAAATTTTTCGAAATCTTTTTATTCGGATTTTCAACTGATGAAGATCGGCTTCTCTCTCTCTTTCTGTTTTTCTTTCCGTTGTTAACTGATTTTTTATTTAGATTAATAAATATATATGAGGGTAAATTTATACTGTTGCAGAATCCTTAATGGACCCCTGATGGTCTTTGGATTGAGAAAGGTATATTTATTGTGTCATAAGGGTATTTGTGAAGCCCATAAAAAGGAGGGACAATTATTAATTACCATTTTTTTTTTTTTTTTTTTTTTTTTTGGAATCGAACGGTTTCCCAATTCTTTTTTATACTTGCGTGGATATGGAAAAATTACACGTATTTCCTCCAATGTACCTGCCACGTATGATAAGCTGTTAGTGAGAGGGTCATATAGCATTTTCGGAATAATTAAGAGAATTTTTTTAAAAATAAAAAAACATTTATTATGCCAAGCAGTTGTTTTTCTAAGTTAATTTGTCCAAACCCATTCATTACCTACCAAGCTTCTCCTTCACCAGTAAGGTCATCATCAGCTTCATGTTCTGTAACATAACAACGTCCGACATTTTATGAACATTTCTTCCAAGTAGTAGTTTTCTTTCTTACTCTTGTCTTTACTTCATTACTGCATTTCCAGTAGCAACAATAGTCTAGTAACCGGAAATAACTATTGGAGTTGCTTCCTATTCAACTTTGACAAATTTAACTACGAGACCCAAATCCCTAGATCTGAAATTAAAAATGATCAGTTAAAACTTCAATTATGATCTGCAAAAAGCCAACATATTCCATGTAAATTTCTTATGATCAAAAGCAACTCTTGAAAAATATAAGACAAGCATTCCCATGAGATTAGATGAAGAGGCTTGAGTTGAGTGTTTGGTTAAAGGGCAACAATCTCATCCATCTTAACTGCCTCTAAGCCTATTCATGAATCATGATACACAATAAAGATGTTCAACCTTCATCTACTAGCATATCCATGCACAATGTCTTAAAGCAAGTCAAATTATTGGTCACAATAGAACACCAACTGTTTTGCAAATTCAAAATAGGTTTTTCAGCATATAACCCAAGTATACTACTACTAAATTCCTACAGTAAGACCAAGCAAATGCCCCAGCTTTGTGATCAAAAGGAAAAACTACTGTAGACGACAACGTTTAATTCTTGACATTTAAATGATGTTTAATTCTCTTTAAACTCGCCACAATCCTCAATCTCGACAGCAGCTTTAGGAGTTCCAGCATGTGAACCAACTTTTTCCATCGCTTCAACAACGTTGTAACCGTCCACAACCTTACCAAAAACCACATGCTTTCCATCGAGCCAACTGGTTTTTTCTGTGCAGATAAAAAACTGAGAACCATTGGTGTTTGGACCTGAATTTGCCATTGATAAAATCCCAGGACCAGTGTGCTTCTTCACAAAGTTCTCATCTGTAAACTTTGTTCCGTAAATGGACTCTCCACCAGTCCCATTACCTCTGGTGAAATCCCCACCCTGACACATGAACTCTGGAATGATCCTGTGAAATTGAGAACCTTTATAGTGCAGGGGTTTCCCAGATAATCCAATCCCTTTCTCACCAGTGCAGAGGCACCTAAAGTTTTCGGCTGTTTTTGGAACGACATCCTTAAAGAGTTCCATCACAATACGGCCAGCTTTTGCCTTTCCAATAGCTATGTCAAAGAAGACCTTTGGATTCGCCATTTTCTCAATTCTTTACAACTGTTTCAACAGAACATAAGGTTTTTAAGCAAATGGGCCTTGTTCATAGAGTAGAAGATCATAAATTCACAAACTAAATTCTAAAGTGTCACGGCTTTAGGTACTAATCGAAAACAACACGTCTAGCAATTTCTTCAAAATACATAACTACTTAACTAGTCGAATTAGTAAATTACAGCTTTCATCAGTCTCTGCAAAATTGAAACAGTGTCACAGAATTTCCACCGGGATTCAGGTTCAACTCAAGCAGAGCTACACCAACAAGTCATAACTAGTCTTTGTATTTGGCTTCTTTGTAGGCGAGCGCATTAAGCTGACCAAAATATTTAATGTGTGTGAAGATATGCCACTAAAATTCTGGTTTCTACAAACCCTTAAATCTATTGAAGGCTTCGGTTAGAAGTGGGTGCACAACACTTGATGTATATGAAACTATTTCAGTTTTGATGCGCAAAAGTAAATGTGAACCAAAACTTACAAATCCTAGCAAAAAAAATGAATATGACTAAATCAAGGTCTGATTAGAGATGTGGAGAAAATGATTGTTGATAAATCACAGAAGCGTGAAACTCAACTGCCCACCTTCACCAATAATCAATTTTGCAGAGAATTCTTTCGGATTAAACTGCATTTAAATCAGAACTCCGATACACACATCTCTGCCCAATAGATTCATTAACTATAAAATCATAATCAAGAATTACATATGATTTACAAGATGTTAGTCTTTCTACAAGGAGATGCAAACCTAACACAAGAAGATACAAACAGAAAGATTAGTAAGATTTTGCACAACTTTTGAGCTCACCAGGTCTTTTATAAAAATGTCACCTGTAAGCCTTCGAATGTGCTTTCCGAAAAGCCATTAAAATTTACAGAATTACATGAGGAAAGATTAAGGAACAGATTTTTTCATGGATATTTATGAGATTGTTTTTCACATAATACATAATCAAGTATTTAAGGTTTAGGGTTTATACCTCAGATTTGAAAAAGAAAAATCGGCTGCGGATTAGTGTACGCGATCAATTTATATATAACATATATAAGCAGAGATGACCGAGTTTTATTTTAGGGATTAGTTTCTCCAATTCGGTAGATGTAATTACCAAAAAAGTGCTGAGTTCCTTGCAAAGGTATTAAAATTAGGGTTTCATTATATCCGCCCTGCCCGCTACTAATTACTCGCACCGGCCTTCGGCGTGTAGGTCATGAGTAGCCCTTTTTCATAGGATAATTCTACACACACCGGAGAAAAAAAAATACCGTGATTTCTCCCGATATTACATGGTATTTGTCTCTTTTGATTATTTTTTTTTTTTTGATACCCTAGATTAGTGGTATCTAGACTATATCCAAACTCCTTAAATTAGAGCGGATTTTTGGCAATTACAGAATTCGAACCCCTACCTTCACAGTGGGAGGGAGCATACCAACCACCAGACCACTTGGTGATTGGCTCTCTTATTTCTTTCAATTCTGTGTGCACTGACAACTTTTGTGAAAGTAATTTTTTTCTCTCGTAAAATATCAGTCGTTTGATTCATGTTTGAAATCTGTACCAAAAATAACGGAGTGAAATAAAATGGAATTAAGAAAGAGAAAAGTTACTCTGCATCACAAGTAATATGGTGGTAGTTAAGTTCGTTCCCACGAGGAGCAAGAGGTTTTAGTTGTCTTATAATGTCACAAAAGGAGGATTTTGGTTTTAGATTTTAAAAAGCAAAATAAATAAACAAAGCAATTGAAAGATAAAGGGCAATCAATAAGAGAAATACGACCGAGGAATCGTTTTTCGTTGCAAAACAATAATTCAAGTTATGTTTCATCTACTTGTTATTAGTCACAAATTATCACCAACCGTAGGTTAACAGGTTCGCATAGCTAACCCCAAAATTCCTCATTTCACCGAATAACAGGTCCGCTTAGTTATCAGATTCTATTCCAAAGAACCACCTTGAGGTTCGCTTACAAGATGTTATTCAAAAGAATGCATTAAGATTTATGAATTTAGGTTTGATACTAGTAGTTAGACTCGGTTCGCTCGATCCACTTTCTAGCATTGTTTTCACACACAATTGCTCCACAGAATCCCTCTGCAAGGTCTCGTGTTTTCTACTTGTGTAAAAAGTCAAGAAACGATTACTTATCCCCTAACTTTTACTAGTTTTAGATTGAGTTAACAAATCGATTTAGCGTGCACTCTATACAACCTATCAAACAATCATAAACACCCATATTAGTAAAAACAAACGATAATCATGTGAAAACTTCTAAGCAGATTTAAAACTCAACTCAAAACATGTCAAGAACTAGGAATTCATCCTCAATCAATAATAAAAGGCTTCTCTTAAATATAGCCCACACATTTATTAACCATAACCCAAAAAGTTTAAGTTAAAATGAAAAACCAAACAAGTTTTAATTTCTTATGAACAATAAAATTTAAAATTTCCTTCTTACTCAAAATCAAAATAAACCCTAACTTATTTTGTATCATAGTTCAAACTAATTGTAATTGTTCTGTTTAGTATATACTCATAAATTTACTAATTATAAGCCTTAACTTTTATATTTCCCCAAAACAAAATAAACCCGAATTCTTAATTTTCTCTAAAATGATTTTTTTTCTCAATCATGATTCAATGCTTATACAACAGTAGTGTTTGGTGTTTGGTGAGTCACCCAGCGGCCAGGATATATTGGATTTTCTAACTAGCGGCCATGATCTTCCCTCTCATCCTAGAATAACGAGTTTGATTAGGTTGATCCAATGGCTGGCCTTCCCTCCCGGCCCACGATAGGTGTATTAATTCTGTTTCTTAATTGATGGTTCATTAATTGGGGTTAATTTTGGATGATTAGGCATTTCCATTCTCTTTTCAATACCAAATTGATGTTTCAATCAACCTAGCTTTCAATCCTTTCTTCATGTTACGATTAATGGAAATCTCATCGTATTCCGAGTAAGTTATTTCTCTTACATTCCCTGTTCCGTAACGGAACAGAAACCCTAGGATGCCTTTCTATTCTATCCTCACCAACAGAAGGTATTCCCAACCCAGATTAATTTTTGGCTACTACACAGAGAAAAAAAAACGCTCATCCTTGCATTAATTGGATGCTCTTTATAAAATGTCTAATCCCAATCGAGAAAAGCATCAGTCCCTCTTGAACATGTAAGTTTTTTTCCATTGCTTCCAATTCCGTTTTTCGTCCCCTTTCAATCTGGTGATTGTTTTCCTTTTCATTCATGCAAAGTTCCTTAAATTGTCGTTTTCGATTACTATAATAATGTTGTGTTGTGGTTTTTGATTTGCACTTCCTGATGTTGCTTTACCTATGTTTGAATTAGGTATGTACCCACTTTTGTGAAGAAATACCATCATCAAATCGACTTATGAGTCGTCTACGGAAGAATTGCCTGTTAGAACATCGTAAAACTATCTACGGTGTTTTCTCTTACTTCTAAACAGGTATTTCTTTAATGACCTATGTCATTTGTTTACAACTCTTCGATGATTTCTGTCGTATGGGTTCCACTGTTAATTCACTATCGTTCTGTTCAACATTTCAAAGATTTGAGTTTCAGGATTTTGACGATTTGAATTTTAGTGCTGGCTATATTCGATGTGAGGATTTGTTAGTCTGATCACTTCGACATAGGTTTCTTAGAATCATTTTTTCTAATTTATATTCCTTTTTTAGCTAGTTTAAATTAATTCTACCCAATTTTTCTCTTTGAAATCTAGGGTTCTGGCATGACCTCCATTATCTAGGCTTATGGAAGCTGCTGTGTATAAAGGCCTATTGCTCTTTAACAATATCGAGGAAAATTTCTTTGATGCTCTTATGGCATTGCTACCGAAAGCGAAGGTATCATATATAAGTATATAACCTATTTGCTAAAAAGCGTAAGTGTTTTGATTTTCACATGTTTGAATCTCTGATAATGATAGTTGTTGTGCATAGTATGAAAGTCACAGATACTAATGCTAATGATAGTGTTAATACATACTGAATGCACACGGCTCTGAATCTCATTTTGCTTGCATAGCAAATTAAAATTATAGTTTTTTTGCGTGAAGCAATTTTTTTCATAATCCCATGATTTTTTTTGTAATGCTGTACTTGAATATGAGATTCTTGCGTTACGAGAAAATCATCAATTTAGCGGTTCCGGTAATAAAAACATCAATGGTATTCTCATCTTCATTATTTTTGAATTATTGGTATCAACATATGATACCAATAATTCAGGGTCTGCTTTCTTCTATGTAAATCCTTTTTTGGGGATTTTAATCTGTATTACATCAAAGTTTTTGAGAGAATTATCTTGAAAAATCAACCCTGATACCGTTTTATTCTCATTTATATTTCCCTTAGGTTGTAGCTGCCTCCCTGATATGGAAAGCCTATTGAAGTAGATTTCTTGGCGAAAGAACTCAAATTTGAAGATAGGTTGCTCAAATTGCAGGTATTAATCTAAAAAATTCTTATTGAGTGGCTTTTGAAATTCAGTTCTTTGTATAGCTTCGTATGTAGACTTTTACAACTGCCAATCAGTTTTAATCACTACACTCTGCTGCACTTCTTAAATGGTGCTCTTAAAATATTGGTATTTTCCTTGCCGTAAGATAACCAACACATTCACCGCATCAAAATTTCAATGTCAATGCTCTGTGACCTATACAATCCAATGTTGTCAATGCAGATATTATATTCTGTAGATTTTCTTATTTTATTTTGTCTAACGAAGTTAACAGTGTAGTGAGAAGTTAACAGTTTTTAAAAGTAATGTGAAAGGGGACTGCCTTTGAACTGTGAGGTTGCTACTAATGTATATATAATGGACTTGGAAGAAATTGTTTGTTTTTCTTCCGATCCCAATTTTATATTTATCTAAGCAGTAGTAGGTCGCCCGACTTCATTTCTTGCTGCAAGTTTGCCCCATTTATGGCTTTTGCACGTACCAAAGGGAAGAACATAAAATGCTAAGCTTTTTCAAAAAGCAGAGGCAGTAGCTCAGTCTAGCTAGCTAGAGTTACTTGCGACAGAAAGTCTCTATTTGTTTAAGTAGTCTCATAAAGATCATACTTTACAAATAACATAAAAATCTGCGCATTTTGGTTTCCGCGGCATTGTTATGGTTTCTAGTAGAATTCTGACAATATGTTATAATCATTTCAATGTTTCATAATATTTTAGATTCTTAAACATCAGAGTATCCTGATAGTTATATCTACTGGAATTGTGCGTTTTGCGACAGTTAAATGATGATCCGTCTTTAAGGATCTAGGAGGGGCTCACAAAGTGATCATCTTTGAGGCTCACGTCACTTTTTCAACTGATGTACATCGATCATTGGTTTTAAACTTGCAGGTGAAAGAGAATATGGATTCAGTCAAACAAGAAATCGATGTTGGAACAAGATGAAGTACTTATTTGCTACATCGAACTCTTCTACTGAGGGTTCTCTTCAATTCTAGGATATTTTTTTTGGCTTTACTGTAATTGAGTTACTTTAGAAAAAAATTCAACTCATCTTCAACCCATGAAACAAGTTCCGCAATCTTTTTGGACATAAAAATATGTATTCATTTTGTGTTGTTAATTTAATTGCACTTTAGTTTTCGGTTGTGTGTTAAAGCATCTAAGTGAGATTTTTTTGAAACGTTTGCTAACACGTGGGGACTTTTAACCCCTCCTTTATTATTGTTTTTGTTGTAGGGCTTGTAGCCCATGGGTGTGCGGCCTAATATAGTATCTAGGGTTTTCTTCCTACATGTATATATAGGATATTGTTCCATGTAATCTAATGATGCTGTTCAATGGAAACTACTTTCTGCCTCTTTACTTTCCCCTATATCTCCACTGCAAAACGTTATCAGCACGAGCTTTTCCCTGTTGCGAGAACATTTTTTTCCCTTTGATCGTACCAGATCCCACGAATACAGTTTCGGAAATCTCCGTCCTCAAGATCTATAACTCAGAAATTTAGAATTGTGAAAACACGAGCTTACTACACCGTTAAAAGAATTTTTTTTTTATCATGAAATCACTGAATTAGCGGCTAGTGTTATTATGATGAAATCAATCAATTCCGCATCGAAAATCTCTTTTTAGTCGGATACGTCAAAGGTATGCATAAACCACCTTTTCTTCTCTTCTTGTATGATTAATTTACATATGATGTGATGTTTTATGGTATCTTTGGAATTCTCAATTTTCTTGAATTAGTTTATCCAAAGAAAAAACTTTATCCCATGTACACCTAATCCAAACCCACTTTTATGCTTAATTTCATTCATTTATTATTAAATCATATGATATTTTTGATATTCCTAAACACATACTCGCAAGGTATACATCGGCTCAATTTTTTATTTATTTTATTTCTTTGAATCATGCGACGGGGTTTGGTGAGTTGTTTTCACCGTTTAATGTTAATGAATCTTGGGTGCGTAGGGCTGATTTTTTTTTTCCAAATCAAATGTTGGTTTGTCTGCCATGTTTGTTTCCCTTCTATGTACATCACAAACATATGTAAATGTGCCTGCATCTCCATATAATAGTTGTTCTTTTATTTGATTGATGATTCATATGCCCATTTGTCCTTTTTCTGTGAATAAGTTTTGTCCTATTATCACACGTATGAAATGGATGCACATGTTTGTATGATCTGATTAAGTTGATGTCCATACTACACCATGACTATTTAGTACCCATGATGTATACGTTAACTGTAAATTAATTAAAAAAAAAAGAAAATTTAACCCCATGATTGATTTACAAAAGTTTTGTCAGCTAGTTTTTATGGTGTTGTTTGTTTCAAAATTTGGAATACGTTACAAAGTCTTGGGATTGTTTTGTCACCCTTCCTCACATGTACGCTTAACCTGTCTGATAAAAAAAAAATATTTTTTGTTTAACTCGTCGCCCCTGCATTCCTGTTTCCTTTACGTTATTTTAATTTATTATATTGTAATATTGTATTGATGTCACCATTCTATGCTGCCATATTGCCTATTTAGGTTTAGATGTTGTTGTCCATGCCTTTTTTCTATGCTTTAATTATTTGTATAAACTTGATTGGTTTGACTGTTTATGTACTGTGTATGTACTATTATGACCGCGAGAGAGAATTTGTTGGCGATATCGTCCGAGGAAGAAATTCTCCGTTGGAGAAAAAAACCGTATGTTCGGTCCATGTCATCCGGTTCGGTCCAGTCTACCCGGGTCGGTCAAGTTTGCTCGGTTCTACCCGGCCCTGTTCCAATTGTGTTCTGTTCCGGCTGTGTACGGCCAACTCTGTCCCGGTTTTATCTATGCAAAGGTGGAACCAAAGTTTGAGGTATGTAAAACTGAATACTTGGTGGGCTTATCTATTTGTTTTTAGAACATGTTTAGTTATGTCTTTTTTTTTGTCTTAAGATAAGTCCATATCATATAAACAGTCAACTTAAATTATGATTGTTGACCATTAAGAGTTTTGGTTTTAGTGTTATTCTGTTCTCTTGAATATGATATTGGCACTATTCATGAATGATGTGTGTTTTGGTTGAACCAACTTGATTCAGATGTAATTTTTTGGGATTTAGATGTACTTAAGGCAACATATTTTCCTCATTCCACACTGAGCACAAAATTCTTTTGTTGAAAACTTTTTAAAAAAGCTATGAATTGCTTTAAAGAAAAGTTGTTGAAACATTCTTGGTAATGTGTAGTGGGATGTGGGAAGTAGAAGCATGAAAGGGAAGTCTTTTACTTTTTTGAAACAATCGGACAAGGGTGACAAAGAGTATCAGATTGAGCAGAATTTAAAACAATAAGTTTGTCATTATGAAGTTGATGAACTATTTTTGAAGAAGGATGACCTAACCTATTATGCCATAAGTCTGAAGAAGCAACTAGAGAAGAAAAAGCATACTGCATTTTTGGGGTAGATATTGGATATAAATTGTTAACTATTTTGCCTTTAGCTAACAAAACATGATTATGTAAACCTCTTATCTCATAACCAAAAGGATCAAAAGTTATGTAGCAAACATTATCCCTAGTAAACTTAGCCACTGACAATAGATTGTGTTGCATATCAAGCACATGTAAGACTTTATCTAACACAAAACTAGTTGTTGGTGTCTGAATGTTTGAACAACCAGTAAGTGAGATAGATAGAGTCTTACCATTGCTAATCATGACTTGCTCCTTCCCTTTGTAGCTAGAAGTATTATGAAGAAGTGTTCTGTCACCAGTCATATGTGCTAAGGCTCCACTATCAGATATCCACACAGTACTTGAAGAAGGATCATCATTAACTGCTGAACTGGTTGCATTCAAACTGGTAAATGCCTGATGAGTACCATAAGAAACTGTTGGTGTGGATTGATAACTTTGCTGAGCATCAGAAACAACATAATGAGCTTGAGAAGTGCCAGTAGAATTCCCAGGTGTAGGTGGATGATATCTAAAGAAGCATCTAGATGCCATGTGACCATTCTTTTTACATATTTGACAAAAAACTTTAGAGAAATCCACATAAGGTCTTCTGTCACCATTGCCATTTGAAGTAGATCCATTTTGATATGAAGTATTAGAAGTACCTGAACTAGACCCATGTTGGTACTGGCTATTCTTATGAGGTCCACCAATTTCAGTTTTGCCATGACTACCATTTCTTCTATTAGTAGGATAATTGGATTGACTATTTCTTGCATAGAATGCTACTGAATTTTGATCATCAGAAACATTAGTATTATTCTGACTTCTCTCAGCAATAAAGTGCTCATGAGAGAGTAATTTATCTTTAACTTCTCTAAAAGAATAAGGTTTCTCCCTATTTTAAGATGAAATAACAAAAACATCATACTTACTTCCAAGCCCATTCATCACAAACATCATAAGATCTTCATCACTAACTTTTTCACCAATGGCTGCCAAAGAATCTGAGATAGACTTGATCTTTTGTAGATACTGAACAATTGACATATTCCCCTTCTTGAGACAATTCAATTGAGTCCTTAACATACTTTTCCTAGCAATGAATTGTGTTCTAAAACTTTGTTCAAGAAAATCCCAAATTTCTTTAGCAGTAGATAATCCAAGAACATCACCACTTACCGTTGGTGTAAAAGTTGCCTTTAAACAGGTTGAAACAAATCTATCTAATCTTATCCAAGAAACCCACTCAGGATTTACTGTTTCAACACCATCAACTATAACTTTCTGTGGTGGTTCAACTATATCACCATTAACATATCCATAAAGATCACAAGAAAAAAAAAACTCCCTCAAATTGATCTCGCCAAAGTAGAAAGTTGGTTGAGTCGAGTTTCATTGAAACAAAATTCAAAATATTTGTGAAAGGTAAAGTGCAAGAATTACCAGCGGAAGCCATTATATATGAATTTTGAGTTGATTGTAAAATTTCCAAATTTGAAACCACGAAATTGTTTGTTGCTGTTGATGTTACTGCTACTGTTGTTGTTGCTATTATTGTTAGAAACGTTTGTATATGTAGATCCTCAAGTTGTTACCATATAAATCTTGCAAGAACCCTAAAAAATTGATTTGTGGGAAAAATTGTTGAACTGATATTACCCTGAGTTATGTAAACCTAAAAATTATTGAAAGATTTGGGAAAGATTGAATAAGGATCGTAGCTAGTCTGATACCATGAGAATTCTTATGTTCCATAATAATCAGGATGAATTGAAAGTGAAAGAAAGATGAACACAAGAAGAAGATGAAATTGTATTACAGAGAGAAAACAATTTTAGTTGATACAGACAACCCTTTAGACATATTTATTACAGGACAATATAGTTGTCTGAAACCGACAACTGACTCAACAAGACAAGACAAGCATGACTCAACAGAACTGAGTCAAGTCAAAACTTTTTGATTTGACTATCCTATTACTTTTCCAACAACCTATATCAATTTTACCACTGATTTCCTCTTCTTGTTCTTTGGTTACAGATTCAAATCGAAACCATAATTTCATCCTCTCTTTGCTTCAATCAACACCACCAGTAGTCGAATCAATTGTTCTTCATTAACTGGTCTACTCAAATCCCTATTATGCTCTCAATTCTTCACGGCCATCTCTCGATCCAAATTCAATTCCATCTCTTGAAACAACAGCAGCACTGCTGCTTTATTTTCTCTCTCTATCTCTCTATCAGGTGCAAATGATTGTAGGAGAAGATATTTCTCGATTTAGGGCATATGTAATGGGATAGCTCAGGACACCCACTACAATGTTTAAGGGCCACCACTGGTATCTTTAGTACTTTCTATGAATGCTCCTTATCCTTATCCAGGCTCCCAATAGTGTTCACCTTGGAAATGATATTTTTGACCTTCTTACTCAATTTTGGACAATTTCTTCTTCTTTTCTTTCGCATGACTCCAAAGTACCTATAAAACTCAAAACACGCGTAAAATACATAATTTAAAAGAAAAATAGCAAAAAAAGCATAATCAATAGATAATAAATAGGGTGTATTCTACACCTATCAGTTCACAAAGCACAAATCATCCATGGTTTTAAACATATAACCTTTCATACGAATAGAGTTGTCTCTAATAACTTGATAAACTCGACTCTTAAAACCAACCCACTTAACTTCAGCCCCTTTATAGAAAGTTTTATTTCATAGTTTCCACAACTCAGTGCATATGGCCAAGTTTGCAACTAACTAAAGATATTTTACCATTCTACTTCTGCCCTTAGGAACATCATAAGAACTTACCAGGTCTAATGTTTGTTGCATATAAAAAGTCCTAGCTGCCCACACCCAAATCTTCTTAGCAAACCTGCAATGCCAAATAATATGAGGCATAGATTCACTATCTTTTTTACAAATATAGCATCGAGTAGCCATCTTCCTGTTTAGCCTTTTTATGCAGTAACCGGAAAATTGTTAATGTCAATGCTAACTGCAGGCATCAAAGCACTGACCCTGGTTGGAATAACCCAAGAACCATCAATAATCAAATCACTCACCTTGGAAGTAACACCATTCCTCCCAAAGAAAATATACCAAGCCTTTTTGCAATTGAAAAATTTTCGCACCAATTATCAAAGAATAAGGAAGTATTAGCACCATCACCTATAATGCAATGTGTATGGTTCTCAACAAAATTGTAAATCCATCTAACCCATGGGTAGACATAAGACGTAAGCTTATATATAGTCAATCAAATTTTCATTCAGCTAAAAGTATTTGACCTTCAAGAACATGTACCAGACCTTGTTCGAGTCTCTAATACTTATCCAAAGCTTCATGAGCATGGCTTTATTAATAACATCTAACCTTTTTACGCCTGAACCTCCTTCTCTGCATGGGAAGCATAGACTATCATATGCCGCCATAAAATATTTGTGTTTCTCAACATCACGGAACCACATAAAGTTACATGTAACTCTCTCACTTTATGCAATCATTTTCCTGGGCCATCTATGGACTGCCATGGAATGGATTACATAGCTAGAATTCACAGATATTACTATAACCAATCTAGTTTGGAAAGAAAAAAGCTTACACTTCCAACCTGCTAACTTATCCATTATCTTCTCCACAACATGACGTATATGAATACTGCGAACCATGCCTGGCTTGAGTTGAACACCCAAATATCTATCAGGGATGAAATCTCTCTCCATATCAAGAAAGTTGGAAATTGTTATACCCCTTGAAACAATACCACCACCATAGTAAAACTTACTTTTCTGCTTGTTAACAGATTGGCCAGAAGCACGTTGATACATCCCAAGCATATTTATCAAGTTACACAAACTATGCCAATTTCCTTTGCAAAAAACCAAGATATCATCAACAAAAAGAAGGTGTGTTGACCATACAATTGGAAATATTAGTTGCAAATAATTTGGAGAGATTGCAACTTTAAATATCTTCCATAAAAACAAAAAATCGAAGGCGGAAGAGGGTCACCTAGACGCAAACCTCTAGCTATACTGAAAAAACCTTCAGGGATTCCATTGATTAAGATTGAGATTTTGGTCAAATAGAGAATGCTAAGAATCCAGTTACACCAAGTCTCTGAAAAAAATACATGCGAAAAACCTCAACAACATAGTCCCAACTTACTGTGTCAAAGGCTTGAGAGATATCAGCTTTAAACCAACATTGCCATGCTTTATACCAACTCCAATTTCATTAATAGTTCATATGCCAATGCAATGTACTCATGAATATTTCTACCTTTCATAAATGCCACTTGCTTTTCAGAAACCAATTCACCCAAAACTGTACCAAGTCTTGTAGCAAGTATCTTAGTAAATATCTTGTAAAAAAATTACTAAGTCATATCGTCCTATAATCTTTGATAGCATCAGATTTGTTGTTCTATGGAATTAAAACAATAAAGCTTGAATTGATACCATTTAAAATCTTCCTAATCTCCTAATAATTAAGAATTGCTTTAACCAAATCATCACAAATTTTCTCCTAGCATTGTCTATAAAAGCTACCTGAAAATCCATTAGGTCCAGGCGCATTGTCAGCACCCGAATCAAAAACAACTTTATTTATCTCCACAATATTAGGCATTGCATCCATGAACATAATTTCTTTATTAGAAATTCTCTCGTGGGCCACGTCAAAAAGCTTATCATATATCATAGAATTTCCACCATTGAAATTGTCTCTATAGTAATCAATAATGTAATCATTGATTTCTTCATGCAAAAACAAGGTAGTGTTGGTGGAAACTTTTAGCTCATAAATAGTATTTTGGCTTCTCCTCATACGTATACTATCATGAAAGAAAAGAGTTATTTTTATCTCCATCCTCCATCCAAGTTTCTCTCGACTTCATCTTAAGCATAGTTGCAAATTCGGTACGAACATTTTCAACAGATTTCTTTGCATCCAAAACTCCAGTGGACTGCAATTCATCAGCCGGGTCATAATCAAGAAGATCAGTTTCAGCCTCAAGGTTTAGTTCAGCTTGATTTAATATGAACTGCACATTACCAAAAACAGTTATATCCATATCTTCAAAACCTCCTTTAACCTTTTCAGCTTGTTAACAAATACAAAAGGAGCAACAATAACCAAAGGAAGTTTTCAGCTGTCTAACCAACTCCATAAAACCTGGATGTGCAAACCACATTTTCTGGATACGGAAAGGATCTCTTTGCGGCATAGGATGTGTAAAGGAAAAACCAATCAAAGGATAATAGTCAGATGAAATCCTAGGCAGAGCTTTACATCTCCACTTTTCAAACTTTAAAAGCCAAGCATCGTTAATAATGTCCCTATCTAGTTTACAAACAATTTCACGAACCTCGCTATAATTATTTGACCAAGCATACTTCTTACCAATTGCATCCGATTCAATTAGACCATTATCACTCATCCAATTTCGAAATTCATTAAGATACAATGTCCTTGGGAGAATGCCACCCTGCTTATTTCCTCCACCCTCAAGATACAATTAAAATCACCAATGACCATCCAAGGAATGGATAAATAACCCAACACCAACTGTTGTCATCAATCCTTTCTTGTAACTGGATTGAAAGCATCATGAACGGCCTAAACAAAAACACCATCAAAATCTAGAGTTATAACTTGACCGATACAAGAAATTATACTTGGCCGAGCTAAAGAATTAGACCTGAGCGCCTAGATATTACCCTTTTCACCATTTACTTCATTAGTAATCACCTCATCACTAAAATTATCCAACTTCAAGCTTTTAACAAAACCTCCAATGAAAAAAAAATCCATAGGTTACGTGATACAGATAATGTCGGGAGTGTGCAAAATAGTTAGCTCCTTTAACTTGGCCTTTACACCATCTTTATCCAAGCCCTGAATATTTCAATAAAACACCCGCATTAATCATTCGTTTTTGGAGAGCTTGTCGAACCCTTTCTAACTCTACTTCGTCCACGCCTCTGAACAGGTCGTTCAGAAGATTCGGCTTTTGGTTTCAACATATCAGCCATTTTGAATGAGTAAAGTTTTAGTTGTTTATTAGCTTAGGTTTAATTAGTTTGAGTCACTTGTAATTTGAGGAAGTGAACAACATAGAAATGTGGCTAGGAGTCACTAGAATATTCTAGGCGAGTGGACGAGAAGGTTATTTTTAGTCCCCCCACCTCCACCACACACACAACTACAAAGGGTAAGAAAAAGGCGATTATTCTAGGCACACCGAGGGAAATATCGTGATTTATCTAGTGGCTTATATGGACATATTACGTGGTACTTCTCTCTTTTGGAGTCTTCCTCTAAAAATCTCTCTCTTATTTTCCTGCAATTATCGCTCTTCTTTTGACTTTTTGGATCCAAAACTAATCTTGACAAAAAAATAATTTTCTTCTTAATTAAATTTCGCTCTCCTTGTACATCCAAATTTCTCTTAGCAAATTTACGAAAAGTTCCAATTGGACTAACAAGTCAAAAATCAATCGGAAAAAAACAAAATTATATTGTTAAACTATTTTAATCAAGAAAAAAATTTAAATCAATCATTATCGAGATCCAAAACGAATTCCTTTTCTCTCTCTTTTTTTTTAATACTTTTCATTTCTTTTTTTGTTTCATGATTATCGGAAGTAAAGTATTTGGAACCTTAATGATGTAAATAACATATGCACTTCGGTTTGTACTAAACACGATTGCATTCACAAAACATGAAATACTGAGGAGTTGCGCTTCCAATTGAATCAATTGTAATGGTTCGCGTATAAGTCTAAAGTTATTCAACAACATAAATATTGCACAAAATAATATCGGATGATAAGTGTATAATACACCCTATTTATTATCTATTGTTTATGCTTTCTTTGTTATTTTTCTTGTAAATTATATATTTTACGCGCATTTTTGAGTATTAGGTACTCTGTAGTCATATAGAGCAAAAGAAGAAGAAATCATTCAATTTAAGCACAAAGAGCAAAAAGGTCATTTCATGGGCGAGCAAAATTGGGAGCCAAGTCGAGGATAAGGGATAACCAGGTGGAATCCACATTGAAGTGTTAAAGTCATCCAAGGAATTGCTCAGGG
The DNA here is from genome assembly GCA_023531105.1 of Papaver atlanticum. Lineage (NCBI taxonomy): Eukaryota > Viridiplantae > Streptophyta > Magnoliopsida > Ranunculales > Papaveraceae > Papaver > Papaver atlanticum. Next base: position 5,553,560 of record JAJJMB010011819.1, read on the forward strand.
CAGCCATATATTATCAAAGTTGGGTGCTCCAGTAAACCCAATGATTGGCCTAACCCTATTTCGAGAGAAACATCTATCTCGTTCATTTATCTTCTCAGTTTCACCTGAAATTGAGAAAAGCGAGGAGATGAACTCAAAACCATGAGTAGCTAAATTGGCTTTTTTTAAATATAACTCATGCATTTATTAACCATAACCCATTTGAAATAAGTGCTTATGCTAACCAAATAGACCTTTATAATCATTTCACATAGCCTACTAAATTATACATGATTATTATATATAGCCCAAAATAATATGATAATCATTAAATCCCTAAATCAGCAATAAAAAGAAATTCTAATTTTTTTAATTAAATTTATGTAAGATATGACACATAATTAATATTTTTGAAAAATAATTACTACTCTCAAACAATTTTAGTATAATCATAATTGAGGGGGGAAAACACCACCTTAGGGTTTTTTTTTAATATAGATTATGTTTATGTTTATGGATCTCCTAGAAAAAGAATCAAAACCTTAATTGATTCCATTTTGATTGATGTTGTTGTGGAATTCTTTTTTAGGGAAAATTAGAATATACACACAGATCAATTGTAATAAACTAGGGAATCACCTGTGCCATAACGGCACGGGATATTTCGCATTTTCCTAAGTTGTGTTGTTAAACATTTTCAAAACACCAATGAGTATATAACGTTATGTTTCCATTTTGTTTCCCTATTTGAAATTCATGGTGATAAAAATAATAATTTGGATACACATATTAGTCCATTAGTCATGCATTTTGGTGTGATACATAAGATAGTCCGGTGTTACTACCAAAGGTTCACCCAAATTGGGCGTACATATTAACCAACAAACTACATAATCATACAAAGGACTTAACAAACTAAATGTCAAACCTCTCCATGTTTCAATTTCACTCGACATCAAATCCTGCTGAACCAAATCGTCAAGAAAAAATTGCTAAGGTCCTATGGTCGGTATGGGAACACATGAAATGTAGTGCTTTTCAATTGTCTGAAACTTGACCATAGAAAGTAAATTATATTAAAAAACAAATCAGATAAATTCTATTTCAAATTTTAAAGTTACCGATATAAGTTTACCAATACGAACATTTGAGTTAAAATGTCACTTGAGGATACACAGCCCTCTGCCTGGAAAAATATATATGGATCCGTCGTATTTAGAAGCCGATATCACTACGGGCATTGGCATTTCAGCTACCTCTGACCCGCTCATGAGTTCAGATGCGGTGTGTTGAACCAATTTCTGGACCACACTGTCAAGAGCTACAAAGACGGTCAAGCCAGTGTTGTTTTCGACTTCAAAGAGGAGTAGGAACGGATGGAAACGTCAATAAAAATACTAATGGATGATGGTTTTGAAGTTACCCATATAAGAGAATCTAGATTGCAGGGTGTTTACCTTGAGATGGGCATCCCAACTTTTGTTTCACATTTACCATACACCAAAGGTCACCATCCTCACCAACAATTTTCTTGCTACACCGAGGGAAGGCAAGATACTTCCAACCATTTTCAAAGAGTACTCGGTAGTGCATGCTCAATGCTAACCGTTAATCGGGAGATATAGAAAGAGTCTTTGTTATTGAGGGATAAGTGGGGTAAAACCATCCTGGTTGGCTGGATCCCATTTAGCAGATAGGGTACTGTAATATGCCGTGGTGGTCTTGTGTACCGGTGCCTGAAAACAACAAAAACATTAGTTTGGGTAAGTCAATGGCAGATAAAGCCATGGTGTTGCTTGGTTTAACATTTTCTATCATTTTTTTGTTTCAGTTTAAAACATTTCAAATTCTCATGCTGTGGTGATCATTATTCTTTCTTTATTTATTTGACTTTGGTGATCATTATTCTTTTTCATATTTTTTTCAAAAATAGTGCATCTTTTTCATCTTGAGAAAAATAATAAAAACAAACATTTTAGTTAACGGACCTTTACAGCTTATAGCAAAATCTTTGTAGTTTCAGCATGTTTATTGTTAGGTGTGTGCCTTCTTCATCTAACAAACATGCAGTTTCTGATAGGGAACTTAAGAAGTCTTGGCACGGTATTTTTTGCTTAATGCCAATTAAAGGTTGGCACCTCGAATTCAAAGCTTAACGTGGGTAATTTAGCTTTCATGGCAATGAATTCACATGGTGAGTTGATGAAAATAAATATTTAAAATCAATACAAAATACAAAAAACTTTTGCAGTGGAGATATAGGGAAAGTAAAGAGGCAGAAAGTAGTTTCTATTGAACAACATCATTAAGTTACATGGAACAATATCCTATATATACATGTAGGAAGAAAACCCTAGATACTATATTGGGCCGCACACCCATGGGCTACAAGCCCTACAACACTCCCCCTTGTGCGGTCCAGTAGAACTTCATATGTAGTGCTTCACATTTAGTGCTTCGAATATAGTTCTTCAAATGTCGTCCTCTCCTTGATGACTTGTGCCGAAATCAATTATCTCATTAAAACTTTGACAAGGAAAAATCCAGTGGGACAAAACCTTGGTACATCTCTTCACATGTAGTACTTCACATGTTGTCTCGTATTTTACATGTAGTTAATCACATGTAATACGATCTTCAAAGATCGCCGAGTCTAAGTTAATTGTCTCGTTAAAACTTCTTCAGGCTAACCCCGAGGGACAAAACTTGAACTAAAGAAAAGAGTACAATATTAAGTAAACTTAGAACATAGTTGGATGCGTATAAGTTGCCTCATTAAAACCTTGACAAGGAAAACCCAGTGGGACAAAACCTTGACGAAGGGAAAAGAGTACAACGTGACAAATGTAAGTAAAGGTGGTCTGTTACAGATGATCACTTTGCTCCGTTGAAGTTGACTAGTTGCTTTACTACTTCGTTGTTGTTGTCTCATTAAAAACCTTGCCGAGCAACAACACCCTGTGGGAAAAAGTAACCTCGGTGAAGGAAAAGAGTTCAACACACCATTAGATGCTCCCCCTGACATCACACAATTTTCATTAGTCTAATGTAGTCAAAGGGAGTTTATCACACATTACTTTGGTGGATTGAATGTTTATAAGACCCTGTTGTTGATTCTGGAAGTTACGTTGCTTAACGAAGTATGTCGCGTTTCATTTCTTTGATTCGGATATTTTCAGTAATATCAACGCGATCTTTATGTCTTCAATGTTCAACATACTTGATGCTTTTAGTGTTGTCTCACTAAAAACCTTGCCGAGTAACAAAACCCTCTGGGAAAAACTATTCTCGATCGAAGGGAAAAAGAGTACAACACAGCTTCAATTTCGAAGTAAAATATGTCGACATCATATCCTTGGATCCTCCCCCTGATGTCGGCATCTCCCCTTGATTACTTTAAGAGTTGTTCAAGACAGTTTCTTTAGTCATGTACTTTTCGAAAATGAATATCGGTAATGACTTAGAAAATAGTCTACCATATCTCCCCCTGATTAATTTCGTTGGAGAAGAGATTATTGTTCCTTCATAATCAACAACTTTTGAATTGCAGTTCCTTTAACATTCCTTTTTTATGTCTTTGCTGGGATAAAACAAACTCATGTCAATGGTTATTTTTAAGTATATGATTATGTCCATTATACCATTCCAATGATGTTGTGTTGGCACTGAGCTATATCTAGCTAACAAGTTCCCTGAGGATGTAAAATTTAATCGAGTACATTATTATACTAAGTACAATAATGCGTCTATTGTACTTGAATATGGGAATTTCATCTCCCAACACATCTTCGTCATCTTCCTTTAGACGAAATTGTCACTTACTTACATTTGAACCTCGACTAATCATGGGAGTGCTATCAGGATGCATGTCTTTGTTAAATTGCCTGACAACTTTAGACTTATGCAAACTGGTGGAATAATATACCACAAGCTCAGTATTCAGTCGAGCTTTCCCCAGATTTTTCATCTCAAGTTCGGATTTCAAATAGCTTTTAAGGTCTCTTATTACATCAAGAGTACCTATCATGTCTGTATCATCGGCATAGATAGCTACAATTCCAAATCAGGAACTTTCTTGTGAATACGCAATGAAAATAACTTACTTGTCTATCCCCTCCAAATCAAATAGTCACTTAGACGGGTATACCACATCCGCCTGATTGCTTCAATCTATAAGTGAGCGTTCTATCTAACTTTAAACGCACTCCGTGGTTTAGAGTCACTTGATTTGGGCAACAAAAGGCTATCAAGTACTTTTATAAATATCTTTTATCTCTTGATTCTTTCAGAGATACGTAACAACCACATACATATGCTGCATTTCAAGTCCTTTTGAAATTACCAAACTAACTAAGTAGCGGAACGCTATAACGTTCATTACAAGAGAACAATTCCAGGGCTTTGTGAGAAACCTCGCGCCATAAGGCGAGTCTTTATACTTTAAGACTTCTTTCTTCTCATTATGCTTTGTGACAAATTAATCATGTATGTCCAATAGGTTTTACACTTGGTTGGTTAGCACTACCACACCAAATACCTATTTATTTGTCAAAGAACCAAGTTTTACCTGGATTGTATAGGCCAAATATGCATTTCGTTGAGATTAAGCAACAAGGAGCATGGTTCGATCTCATCTTGTTGTATTTCCTTAAGCAAGTGTATATAAAATTAATCATCAATATACTCGCATGATCTTTCCATTAACTCATGTGCATTCTGATAATCCACTTGGGATGTCATTGTTCTCTGGAATCATTAAACTTCTGAGCGTCCTCCAGTTTGATTCATGGACATATTCAGAGACAATCTTATGAAATAATTTATGATGATATAAATAAGTTGTGCCTTACTCACCTACTTCCTTTCTAGGTGAGGATTGATCGAACCAAGTGGTCTCTCCAACTTCCTTTATGGAGCCACAGCTTCAACCACCCTTGCACTAAGTGTAGTTGCAACACCTAGTCTATGGTGTATATCCCTTATTGAGGATTTGTAACTTTGCAGGTAGGTTTGCACCTGGTATGTGTGATCTCATCAATTTAGCGACACCAGTGTACATTCTGAAAATCGATTATTCTTTGTCACTTCACATTTACACTTGTGGAGTACAAGAATCAATATGAGACATAGTGGGAACACACCACGACAATTCATGTCGTTCCCTTAGAAAATACTTTTTCTTATCTCCCCCAAACGACGGGAAGACTGCCTCATTAAAGTGATAACCCGCAAATATAGCGGTAAGAGATATCCTACCAAAAGTTGTAAAATGCGGATAATTGTTGGGAACTCATTTCCAACATAACTACTTAATAGTTTTGAAGACCCATCATAGTACGATGTGGATTCGTAATGGCACGTATATGGAGCAACCAAAATGCGTAAGAACACAAATGTCAGGCTTAAATCCAGTTACCAACTGGTACGTATAAAAGGTTCACTAATATTGGGTTCTAAAACAAATTAAGTAAAGATGAATTAATATTGCATATTCCCCAAGCAGTTAAAGGTAGGTTTGTACGCATAACCATGCCTTAGGCATCATCTATAACTTTTGATGATAGCCTTTGCGAGACCATGGGATATAGGATGCTCTACATTGATCCTATTAAACATGCAAGTCCGTTTGATGTACACTCGCTAGCATTTACCAGGGGTGGTGATCCCTTACATGTAAAATATATGCTATTAATTTTCCAAACGCAAATTTCTTGGGAACTATAACTAGTCCAAAATGTCAAAACATTCACCAGAGCCATAAGTCACTTTAATAGTCCGCATTCTGCATGAATATTTTTCTAAATTTCACCTCGTTTCTTTGTATTATGGAATTTTTACCATTTGCATCTTCGGATGGTCTCAATCCTTTTTACAATAGACTTTGTATAATGAGTGATGTGCTTCCTTTCTTTAAAATAATAATGGGAATTTTAGAGACTATAAAAGTGATGGTGTGTCTAGTTCTTTAGAGAACACTTATTGAGAGATATGCCATCATTTTGCATTCTGTCAATCTTTCTACCGTTTTTGTTCACTCAAATAAAGTGATGTTCGTATGAGTCCTTTCAAAACGATCATCATGTCACAACTAATGTTTCTTTATGGTTATGTCCAAAGCCTGTATGAGTCAATTCCCAACATTTCATCGTCGGAGTCATATGGATTTAATACTCCAAATACTATAGTGATTTACATTTCACTAGATTGACTTGACTCATTAGTTTCTCTAAAATATATTTCCTTCCAAATATATTAGAGACTATAAAAGATGCAATCAATTACATTCTCATCACTGTGAGTTTCCATATGATAACCACTTGCATGGGTTTCTTTGGAATTCAACAAGGTGTGATTATCTCTCGGTACATATAGAGATTTTGTGACATCTTTGTTCTATCTTGAAAACAAATTTTTGGAGCAGTGCTGCGCTCGATGATCCAATCCTCGTAGTCACATTATAAGGAAATAGTTCAACAACTAGTATAAATTCCTTAAGCTGGTGGGAGGGAAACCACTATCTGTTAGACATTGAGTCTTAAGATATTAAATAAGTGGTGTGGCCTTATTAGTAACAAAAGTGAGATTCAACTCAAGTACTTCAGAGTGAATATATGTTACGTTTTAGGGGGGATGATATATTTTTCATCCGGATATATCTCAAGTGCTATAAAGAATTTATGTCTCTTGGAAATGATATACTTTTCATTCCATAAACGCAGACATTGGATCTAGTTCAAATAAATAGTCAATTGGCTAGGAAAAGTTCTTCTTGTCATTTAAAGTGTGACCTTCTTATGGAAATTGGTTGCTACTATGGTACCCATATTACATTGCTTGTACCAATACCGGTAAGAAGATTCATTCCAAACTCTTTGTTGAGAGCTAGAATTACATCTTAGCTTCATCCCATGTTCAATTGATATCTGTACTTTGGTGTCATTACTGCTGGAGAAAAAAATACATCTTTGTCTCATGATATATATGTCCCTTTTCACATGCTTTATATGAGTCGGTACGTCTAATCCTCTTTACTTCGGGGTTCTTTCCATTTTCAATTTTGCTACATTTAGCTTAATTTGAGAATTTTCTTTATCTCAACAGGCCAAGAGAATCTCACTACACATGTTAACCACTTACTTTAGGTTGAATACATAAAAGATGGTTCTCTTGTTTTCATACTTCAACATATGCTGGTTCGTTAGTATAATGGATGAAGTAGAGAATGGAAAATTTACGACTCATATCACCTTTTGTGAGTTCTTCCAAAAACATTGGGATACATGTACTTTTACTTGCAGCTCATCTTTGTTGAAGCTTACTGAATTTTTAATGGTCGAGCGAGTGGATTGCATCCCCAAAACTTCTCCACTTGCTTTAATTCATTGTGATGAATGGGGTCCTGCCCCTGTAACTTCTTTATCTGGATATAAATATTATGTTTTATTTGTTGATGATTTTAGTAGATTTCATTGGATTTATCCAATGCAAACTAAAAATGAAGCTTTATAATGTTTTCAGCATTTCAAAACTCTTACTGAGAATTTGTTTAATGCAAAAATTATTTCTGGAGCTAGTGAGTTGGTTAAAGGTCTTTTTAAGTTTTTTTTGGAGTCATGTGGTATTCAACTCAGAATTTCTTGTCCTAAAACTCCAAAACAAAATGGCATTGCTGAAAGAAAACATAGACATATTACTGAAATGGGCAATACTCTTCTTTTTAATGCTTCTTGTCCAAAAGAGTATTGGTATGATGCTTTTTTAGCATCCACTTTTCTTATAAACAGAACTCCAACTCCAGTTCTTCAAAATAAATCTCCTTTTCAAGTTTTATATAATGAGCATCCTGATTATTCCTTATAAATTATCCTTTTTTGGGTCATTCAAGACCTGAAAAATTATCTCCCAAGTCTGTCAAATGTATTTTCATAGGCTATAGCTCATTACATAAAGGTTATAAATGCTACAATCCTGTTTTAAAGAAAACTTATATTTCAAGACATGTTATCTTCTCAGAAAAAGAATTCTATTTTTCATCTTCTTCTTGTAATAAGTCTTCTACTGTTACTGAAGCTCCTTCTTTTGATGTTCAATCTTATGTTCCTTCCTCTACTATTGTGACTAGATCAAAAACTGGTATTACAAAAACAAAAGTTTTTCATGATAATGTTTTACATCATTCTGTTAAGTATCCCATTCCTTCTGCTTTTTCTTCTTTGCTTTCCATTCTTACTGAGCCAAAATCTTTTAAATCTGCTATTCAAAATCCTAAATGGCAACTGTCTATGAGAGATGAAAATACTGCATTACTTGAGAATGATACTTGGGATTTAGTTGACCCTGAGCCTTTTATGAATATTTTGGGATGTAAATGGGTGTATAGAGTCAAGTTGAAGTCAGATGGCACAGTGGATAGACTCAAGTCAAGATTAGTTGCTTTAGGATATAACCAACAAGATGGAATAGATTATGGAGAAACTTTCAGTCCTGTTGTAAAGGCAACTACAATAAGAGTAGTTTTTAACGATAGCTGTTATTAGAGGTTGGGCTATAATGCAATTGGATGTTTCCAATGCTTTTCTGCATGGAGATTTGGTTGAGGATGTTTACATGAAACAACCACATGGTTTTTAGAGTGCTGAATTTCCACATAAAGTTTGTAAATTGAAGAAGAGTCTTTATGGGTTAACACAGGCTCCAAGGGCTTGGTTTGAAAAATTTAGTGCTTCTTTGCTATCTTATGGTTTTGTGAGAACTGTATCTGATTACTCTATGTTTGTTTATGTTTCTGGTTATGAGATGATGGTTTTACTACTTTACATTGATGATATAATACTTAATAGGTCTTCTGAAGCATTGCTTGCTCATTTGATTAAACATCTCAGTGCTGCTTTTGCAATGATGGAATTAGGGGATTTGCATTTTTTATTAGGCATAGAAGCAACTAGACAAACTGACAGTCTTTTACTCACTCAAAAAAAATATACTTTGGAATTATTGGAGAATGCAAAAATGCTAGAATGCAATCCTTGTAGCACACCAGTGGCTAAAGGTCCTAGAGTTTCAATATATGATGGTGTTCTGTTATCTAATGCATCTGAATATAGGACTATAGTTGGTATGCTTCAATATTTGTGTTTGACAAGACCTGATATTTGTTTTTGAGTTAACTATGTGAGTCAGTATATGCATGCTCCCATTGATTTTCACATGTTATTAGTCAAGAGAATCTTGAGGTATTTGAATGGTTCAATTGGTGTTGGTATAACAATGAGGAAAGGTGATATTACTTCTTTGACATCATATATAGATTCTGATTGGGGTAATTGCCCTGAAACAACAAGGTCAACTTGTGGTTATGCTATTTTTATGGGTTCTTCTTTGATTTCTTGGTCTAGCAAAAAGCAGCCAACTGTTTCTAGGTCTACAGCTGAGGAAGAGTATAAGTGTTTGTCAGTAGCTATTGCAGAGTTGGAATGGCTTTCATCAGTTCTCTCTGAATTACATAGTTCCTTAGCACAACCTATTACTTTGTATTGTGACAATACAAATGCTATTTACTCATCAGTTAATCCTGTATCTCATTCCAGGGCCAAGCATATAAAGATCCATTACCATGTTGTAAGAGATTTAATCACCAGTGGATTCTTGTCAGTACAACACATTGCTTCAGAGAACCAGTTAGCTGATCTTTTCACTAAGGGACTTTGTGCACCTTTTTCAGTTCTTTGCTGCATCAGCTGTTAGGGACATCTTCAACAACTACTACTTCTACTTCTACTGCTGATGAAGACATTACTGCTGCTATATCTACTACTTCTGCAGATACTTTGGGCTGTACTCCTTTTCATACAAGATATTTTTCTATTTGAATTTCTTATTTTGTTGCTGTTTTTAGAGTTTTGTTCAATTTTTTTTTACTTTGTTTCAAACTGATTTGAGTTAGCCTCTATCAGCTTGAGAGGGGGCTAATAGGATAGTCAAGTCAAATAGTTTTGACTTGACTCAGTTCTGTTGAGTCAGGCTTGTCTTATTGAGTCAGTTGTTTGTTTCAGACAACTATATTGTCCTGTAATAAATATGTCTAAAGGGTTGTCTGTATCAACTAAAATTGTTTTCTCTCTGCAATACAATTTTATCTTATTCTTGTGTTCACCTTTCTTTCACTTTCAATTCATCCTGATTATTATGAGAACATAAGAATTCTCAAAAAGATCGATTTATGGGTTTTTTAAGAACTGAGACGTTGCTGCTGAGAAGAATCTGTTGGAAAAGGAGATGAGTATGTCGATGCTGTGGATTTGTGATGGGATATAATCCCTGGAGATGGGTTTGATGCTGTTGCGATCTGTTGATCTGAGTTAAATGATTTTTGGTGGATTGAAACAAGGAGGAAATTGTGGTTGTTTTAATGGGTTTGTGTGAATTTATGATGCAGAAAAGATTGAACCAGAAATGGGTTTGGTGCTATTTGAGGGAAACATTGGTTGAAGTTGTGAACAAATGTAGGTCAAGACAGGAGGTGTTGAGCTGATGGTGGTTGATCCTGGTGTTGATATTAATTTGCAGTAGCACATGAGATTGAGTGATATTGGCTGTTGCTATGAATGAATGCCTGAATTACATTAGATGTATGTTAGGAATTGTCGTAGGGAAATGAAGGTAGAAAAGGTCTGAAAAACAGTCCGAAATCAGCCAGAAACAGAGGAGACTTTATCGGATTTTCTACTCCGGCGAGTCAATTTTGTACCCGTGATGAATCAATTCAGGTGAGCCGAACCCGATTCAGACGATCGATCCAGTCTTATAACTCAGCTGAGTAAGATTCAGTAAGCCCGAGTCAGACAGCTAACTCGGATAACTCCCTCTCAGACATCGACCATTGACTAACATCTTGACCACTTTGACCGTTATCCCTAACAGTGCAGTGACGAAATATTCCATCAGCGGAGAAGAAGATTCAGGTAGCCAGTGGTGACTTTTCCGGTCAATTTCCGGTGATCCCATGGACTTTTCCGGCGACACAAATTAACAGAATTTTGTGTGAGCTTTTCTCATGGGTGTGAAGACTTGGATTTGGTATTGGATGTGGAATTTGACTTGAAATTGAATTTGGAAGAGGAGTGGAGGAATTTTACAAAGACAAGGTCTTGGAGATTGAATGGGAAAGGGATCCTAATCCTAATAAGATTGCAAGCAAATTGAAGCCTTTAAATAGAGAAGTTCTCTACTTTTCTCTACACACACAACACTTTTGTTTTGTGTGCTTTCACATCTCTTTTCTTTATTCTTTGTGTGAACTTCAAATCATGAGTAGCTAATTTTATTATTGATTGAGGATGAATTCCTAGTTCTTGACATGATTTGAGTTTTTGTTTTAATTCTACTTTGAAGTTTTTCACATGATTATCATTTTTTTTTACTAATATAATTGTTTATGATTGATTGATAGATTGTTTAGAGTGCACACTAAATTGATTTATTAATTTAACCTAAAGCTAGTAAAAGTTAGAGGATAGGTAATCGTTTCTTGACTTTTAAAACAAGTAGAAAACACGAGACCTTGCATAGGGATTCTGTGGAGCAATTGTGTGTGAAAACAACGCTAGAAAGTGGACCGAGCGAACCGAGTTTAACTACTAGTACTAAACCTAAATTCATAAATCTTAATGCGTTCAATTGAATTACATCTTGTAAGCGAACCTCAAGGTGGTTCTTTGGAATAGAATCTGATAACTAAGCGGACCTATTACTCAGTGAAACGAGGAATTTTGGGGATAGGTAAGTGAACTTGCTATTCTACGGTTGGTGATAATCTGTGACTAATAAAAAGTGGATGGAAAACATAACTTGAATCATTGTCTTGCATCGAAGAACGATTCCTTAATCTTATTTCTCTTATTGATTTCGACTTTATCTTTTCAATTTCTTTGTTTACTTTCTTTTACTTTTAAAATCTAAAACAAAACCCCCCTTCTGTGACATTATAAGACAACTAAAACCTCTTGCTCGTCGTGGGAACGAACTTGACTACACTATATTACTTGATAATTAAGTGGAAAAATATTCACTAATTTGTCGTGGTTACGACACGCATCAAATTTTGGCGCCGCTGCCGGGGAGCAGCGGAGCAACTTTAGTTGTTTTTTCTTTTTGTTTTCTTTTTGTTTTTAGATAAAATTTTTTTAATTTCTAACTTTGTTTAAAATAATTTTTATTTCAGGTACTAGTTTTCCATGTATGGTGCACAAGAGCAAGCATATCGCAACAATCAATACGGTTTTCAACCTCAACATTATGGCAACTTCCAACCATCCTTAGGTTACAATCAAAACCAATATTTTTGCTATGATCAATTTCCTACAGAACCTTTTGGGTATTTATATGCATATCAACAACCTTTTGACGGGTAGGTAAGTGAACAATCACAAGGATGGGAGGATAGTTATGCTCTTGATCAAAAAATTTCTAGTTTTGTGGAAAAAAAATCTTAACTTGGTACAACAAGAGCTTCAAAAAGTTGAAGAGACTAGAGAAGAGAAACTCCAACAACTTCGGGACGGCATTGCTAACTTACGAAGAGACATCAATAAATACAAGGATGAGAGGGATAAAGAAGAATTTTGCTTTCAAAGCAATAACTATTCTAATGTGCCTATGGTGTGTAATGAATATTTGACCGATGATCAAAAATTCTCTAGTTTTGCAAATACCTTTTATACTAAGATAAAAGAGTGTAAAAATCAAATGATTCAATATTTCCAAGTTAGGGACGAATCTCTCCAACAACTTCAAGAGGACATCAACAATTTAATAAGAGGCATCAATCAAATTAAGGAGGGTATGATAGAAGATGAGGAACATTTGTAAGTTTTTTGCAACAATGTGGAAGTTACTCCAACTCCGGATAATAATAACGATTCTTCGCCCTTCAAAAGGAGGAGATTGGTTATCACTTACCTATTGTTGTAAACGATGTAACATACTCACAAGAAAATCTTAGAATTTGTACCTAAGAGACTTGTCATAGTGAATGGCTCGATTCCGAAGATGAAGACGACGAGGAATATGATGACACTAGTGTAGCTTACTCGAGCCTTGATCTTAATAATGATCAAGCATCTATTCAAAAGGTATAGCTTGAGGATGATGCAATTAGTGATTTTAAAAAATTCTTTAAGGAAGGATTTGAATCCGCAAAAGAGTATGAGCCTTATAACTAAGTGGAGTATGTTGAGAATGAAACCTATATAATCAATATTTTGGAGACCCAATTGAACTTGCCAACGATTTTAATGATGCCAAGACTTTGGTTAAGGTAGAAAATAACGAAGAATGGTTGCAAGGTTTGATAGAGGACCATGATATACAAGAGGTAAGTAGTTCACTTGAATTTTTCAAGGATGAAAAGGATTTCTTAATACAAGAGATTGTGCAAGGTTTTTCGAATCCATTGAATATTGATTCTTCTCCTTTACCTCTTATTGGTTTGAATGTATGTGCTTCTAAAGTATTTTTGGATGATTTTGTTTCTCGATATCCACCACTAGAAACACTTGACTCTAACACTATGTAGGTTTTCCAAGAGGAACCCATGGAAGTTCCTAAATTATATGTTCTCTATACACTTTCGAGTGTGGACAAGACTAAGTGTGGGGGAAATATCTATCGAGCGATAACATCATTATTATTTTCTTTTGTAGAATCCCTCTGCAAGGTCTCGTGTTTTCTGCTTGTGTATAAAGTCAAGAAACGATTACTTATCCCCTAACTTTTACTAGCTTTAGATTAAATTGACAAATCAATTTAGCGTGCACTCTAAACAATCAATCAATCAATCATAAACATTCATATTAGTAAAAACAAACGATAATCATGTGAAAAACTTCAAAGTAGAATTAAAACAAAAACTCAAATCATGTCAAGAACTAGGAATTCATCCTCAATCAATAATAAAATTAGCTACTCATGTTTTGAAGTTCACACAAAGAATAAAGAAAAGAGATGTGAAAGCACACAAAAAACATTGGGTTGTGTGTGTAGAGGTGTATAGACAAAAGTAGAGAACTTCTCTATTTAAAGGCTTCCATTTGCTTGCAATCTTCTTAGGATTAGGATTCCTTTCCCATTCAATCTCCAAGATCTTGTCATTTTAAAATTCCACCACTCCTCTTTCAAATTCAATTTCAAGTCAAATTCCACATCCAGTTCCAAATCCAAGTTTTCACACCCATGAGAAAGGCTCACATAAAACTCTGTTATTTTGGGTCGCTGGAAAAGTCCATGGGATCACCGAAAATCGGCCGGAAAAGTCACCGCTGGCCACTTGAATCTTCTTCTCCGCTGACAGAATATTCCGTCATGGCACCGTTAGGGATAACAGTCAAACTGGTCAAGCTGTCAGTCAATGGTCAATGCCTGAGAGGGAGTTAGACGAGTCAGCTGTCTGACTCGGTCTTACTGAGTCTTACTCAGCTGAGTTACAAGACTGGATCGATCGTCTGAATTGGGTTCGGCTTACCTGAATCGATTCATTTCCGGTACAAAGTTGACTCGCCGGAGCAGAAAATCCGATAGAGTCTCCTCTGTTTCTAGCTGATTTCCGACCATTTTTATGGCCTTTTCTGTCTTCATTTCCGTGCAATATTGCTAGCATACATATAATGTAATTCAGGCATTCATTCATCGCAACAGCCAATATCACTCTATCTCATATGCTACTGCAAATTGATATCAACACCAGGATCAGCCACCATCAGCTCAGCACCTTCTATCTTGACCTCCATCTGTTCACAGCTTCAACCAATATTTCCCTCAAGCAGCACCAAACCCATTTCTGGTTCAATCTTTCTGCATCTTAAATTCACACAAACCCATTACAACAACCACCATTTCTATAAAGACCCTCAAGCTCGTCAACGCTATTAGACTAGTCAAGAGACGTCTTAGCCGCTAATGACTCGATTAGTTTAACACGAACGTTAATTAATAGGAATTAATCTAACAACGATCTAGATATGAAACTAGTATGATTAGATAGGTCTCGAAAAGTTATGCGAGATGGACTGCTCGAGCGTGTCATTCGAACACCGGACGGAGAAGAATTTATCTGATTAGTAAGGAGGGCAACTTAGTCTTTTTACACTCGAACCGACCTGGCTGCCCTTATCATTTTGGTTGGGTGCCTTTAATAATTTTGTTGGCCTTATCTCAAAACCAGATCTAGAAAATCATAGTCATTTTCCTTTCTTCTTCCTTCTTCTTCTTTTTCTTCTCTGCTCTTCTGCTCCGGCGATTCGGAAAGTAAAATCTCTCCTGTGAATTTTCTATATAAATCCTAGGAAATTAATGGATCGAGAAAGGTGTTGCTGAATAGTAGAATTGGGTTAGTTAGAGTTTGTTGTTGAATTGAAGATAAAAAGAAACAGAAAGAATTAGGGATATGGATTTGATTTATGTTCTGAAGATTTTAAAGATGAAATTTAGAGTTATGGTTGGTTGAAGAGCAAAGGGTTATCGTTTAATCGAAGTTTAGAAGTGGTTTGGATGAAGAAATGAAAGGTTAGGGTTTCTAAAAAGAATGAAATTCAGAATTAGGGTTCATCTGAGAATAAATGATAGAGATGAAGGCTAGGGCTCGATTCTGTTAGTATGAAGGTGTTGGAGATATTGTTGGGTATTTATAGTTTTGAGATGATTGTTCATTTGAGGCAAAGGAAGGAATAATTCGACCTCAGTTGCCTGAGAAGCACTGATTTGAGGTAATTGTTCTTATTAGTAAAATCAGTTCAATTCCAATATTGGGTTTATAAGTCTTTCCATGAACTGTGAATGAAGTTTTTTGTGGTATGAATCAGTTTATATATGTGATAAGGTTTAGGTTGTGTTGGTTGTTAAGAAGATGATATGTGTTAGAATTATGCAGGGGTTGAACTTTATGAACTTAAATGGGTATGATAAATGAAGTTGTGGATGAAGGTACAGTTAGTAGTAGAAATGTGTACATGAATAAATCAGTAAGTGTGGTGTTGATCTAAATTTCTAATAATGGTGTTATAATGAGATTGAGTTTGAGGTTTAAATGTGGAATTGAGTTTGGTTCAGTTGATAATGGAATTGTAAGGATTATGTTGGTTGGCTGAGGCAGTGAAGAACTAGTGGTGATTTAATAAGTTACAGAACTTTGAAGATGGTTGTAGAATTGAATAGGTAGTGCTATGGATTGTAGTTGTTTGTGTGAAGTGGATGTAATCTGTAATGTTGTTGAGTTTAAGTCACAATAGTTGTGATTGAGAAGAATTGAACAGAATGGAGATGGTGGTATGCAGTGATGGTGGTGTTGCTTCAAAGGCTGTTTCAAACTCATGGGAGATGAGAATTAGGGTTTCAGCATCAGTGGGTGGTGGAACATCAATTCAGGGAAGACTATTGTTGGGTAAGTCTCTTTGTTGCTTAATTTTACTGTTTGAAGTTGAATTATTTAGTTTGTATGTGATGGAATAGATTCAGTTGGTTGAATGGTTTATACAAATAAGGATGAAAGCTAAAGTTTTGATTATGACGAAGTAATGAAACTGGGAATGAATGTGTTATCTGAATTGAAGTTGAATTGTTAAACAAGAAGTTGAGAATATAAGAAATAGAGTTGAAGTTTGTCAAGTATGCCTGTTAATCATCCTAGTCAGCTGTCTGACTAAATTGTTTAGCTGACTCAGTTGAATCGTTGTGACTCTCTGGATTCTCTGTTTTGACATGGGTAGACTCGGTTGACCGAGCTAGACAATTGACCATTAACCTGGACGTTGACTCCTTTGACTTTGACTTAGACGTTGACTGTTAGTTGACCTTTGACCGTTAACGACTGTTAGTTAACTAGGATGAACCATATTTTCCTAAATTGATGTTTTGGACCTCTTGTGGTCCGAATTAGCATTTGGTTCCTTCTACAAAGTTGTAGATATTCATTAGACCTATTTATTAGACTATTAAACCAACCCAATTCAATTACTAAACCTTAGCTATGCTAAAGATAGAGAATGAAAAGGTGTAAAGTCATAAATGGGCTTAGAACCATTAGATAGACTTGTATGATTCTTGTGTGAGCCATTTAGGCTAGTTTCTTAGACTTCTTGTGTGGTTAACAGTTAGTCTATATTAACAACGATCGATTCAAGGATGAACCAGTGGATCATGGATCTCGAGGTAGGCGAGGCTTGTCATCAAAAGAGGTGGGAATTTACATTTAACTCTTTTGTGATTATTGTTGTTTTCTTTTACAAAAGTTTATGTTTAACAAACTCATGCATTGTTTGATTGTGCATTCCATGCATTGTTTTATTTTAAATTCCGAAAGTACTGTTGATTCTTTTAATCTTTCCATTGCTTGGAAAAGAATTGTAATGCATTGTTTGTCTTTGTGAATGTTTCGGAAATAAGAATTTCCATTTGAATGCTTGGGAAATAAGAATTCCCATCTTTGGTATATAGGATACTGCTCCCTCATTTATACCTACTTACTTTCGAGCTTTTATGCAATGGCTAGGGCGATACACCACAATATTACTATCTAGGTGCTGGAATTTGGCATTGAATATTATACATTGTTTGACGAAGGAGTTAGTTCCATATACATAATTGTTTATTTGAGTGTTTAGTATGAGATGTGTGCCCCAAACTTTACATATCCAGTATTCTATGGCTAGGGCGATACACCGCAATATTATTATGGCTAGGGCGATACACCGCAATATTATTATTCCTTTATATCCAGTATTCTATGGCTAGGGCGATACACCGCAATATTATCTATGGCTAGGGCGATACACCTCAATATTATTCCTTAGTATTGTGCGGGCAACACACGTTTCTTACATGGATGTTTATTGTTCTTCTTAAATTGCTTTGAAAAAGTTTCTACAATATGTTTTACTGTTTTCCCGTGTTTCATCAATTTTCAATGATTACTTGAAAGTTAGATGTTATTTCTACTGGGCACCCCTTTTTAGGGATGATGTGCTCACTCAAGTCCCACTTTCAGTTTCAGAGACAGATCAAGATGGCACGTGACGATGAAAGTTTCGAAGAGTTAGTTACGTTAGTTAGTTAGTTAGCTTCTACTATGTTTATTTTGTGTTTGTATCCAATTTGTAAATCAACTCACTATTGAATATGTATCATTTGAGAGGAGTTCTTGTTTTTATTTCACAGAGGGTTTAGATTCGGGTTAATCTTTGTTTAGAACTTCTTTCTTATTTTTTAAATAGATGTTTTAGATCCTTAGTGTCTCATTTTATAGTTAATCTTTTGGATTAGTCAGCTGCTAGTTTTGGGGGCGCTACAATTTCCTTCTTGTTTTAATCCACCAAAAATCATTTAACTCAGATCAACAGATCGCAACAACATCAAACCCATCTCCAGGGATTATATACCATCACAAATCCACAGCATCGACATACTCATCTCCTTTTCCAACAGATTCTTCTCAGCAGCGACGTCCTAGTTCTTAACAAATCCATATATCGATCTTTTCCAGCAAACCCATATCAATTTTACCACTGATTTCCTCTTTTTGTTCTTTGGTTACAAATTCAAATCGAAACCCTAATTTCATCATCTTTGTGTATCATTCAACACCAACAGTAGTCGAGTCAATTGTCTTCATTAACTGATCTACTCAAATCCCTATTCTGCTCTCAATTCTTCACATCCATCTCTCAATCCAAATTCAATTCCATCTATTGAAACAACAACAACGCTGGTGCTTTATTTTCTCTCTTGATCTCTCTTTCAGGTGCAAATGATTCTAGGAGAAGATATTTCTCGATTTAGGGCATATGTAATGGGATAGCTCAAGACACCCATTACAACAGTTAAGGGCCACCACTGGTATCTTTAGTACTTTCTATGAATGCTCCCTATCTTTAGCCAGGTTCCCATTAGTGTTCACCTGGTGTTGATGGTGGATTTTCGACAAAGGATAAAATCGCAAAATCATGATACTGCATGTTTCTGACACGGCTTCAGAAATGTATGTGAAACTTATATTTTATGATTCCTGAACCGTTTCACGATATCTGACTGAGCGAACATCCTCTCAGAGTTATGGTGAATATGTTATTCGTAAAGCCTCTCAGCTGAGCTTTTCGATACTTCATATATTTTATCAGCACCTCTACATAGAAACAAAATGATTGGACGGCTCCTAGACATATTGCATGCTAGTATAGAGCGTTAACGTCTTTGGGATGCTATACTGTTCCCTGACTATGTAGAGAGAATGTGTATAGAATCTCTAATGATTGGACGACTCCTAAACATATTGCATGCTATTATAGAGCGGTAACGTCTTCAGGATGTCATACTGTTCCTTGACTATACACGACCAATATTCAGAACGAGTATGATGCTTCCATCATCTCATACCTCGATTCTCGAATAAACTCGCTCCTAGACATATTGCATACTAGTACAGAGCAATTCATAGATTAACTATAGCGTGACATTCATCAACTGAATTCCTACAAAATAATCTTTTTTATCTCACTACTCCGTTTCATGGATGATCCTCAGCTGGATTCCATAGATTAGTAATAGATACTCAATTTATTTTATTACTCTGTTTCATGGCTGATTCTCAGCTGAATTCCATGAATTAGTAATAAATATTCACTGATCGGGCATCTGGGCCACCACCGAGTAATCCCCGAGAAAATGGTGTGAGAGTACTTAGCAATAATGCACGAACGAGCACTCAAACGCACAAACGAGCATTCAAAAATATGGACGAACGAGGAAACCTATACAAAATAGGGAAGAAAAATAATATAAGTAAAATAATAAAAGGGCGTCTAGGGGACCGGGTCCACCGGCCGACCGGTCATGCCCCGTGGCCGGCCCCACACCTCTTCCCATTATTATACTTTATTATATTATTTTTTCCAAATCTCATGAAAACTCCTTAATTCGAGCAAACTTCCTCGTTCGAGCAAAACTCTTAGTTTCTCCATATTTTCCTTCAGATGATCAAAAAAAAATAAAAAAATAGGGAAGGGTGTCACGGGACCGGACCTACTTGCCGTCCGGCCATGCCCTAGCCGTGGCCGGCCCCACACCCTATAATTCCTTATTTTATTATTATTATTATTTCCTTCATCTAATGAAACTCCTTCGTTTGAGCAAAACTCTGGTTTTTCCTTGTTTTCTCAAATATTGCCCAAACTATCAAAAGGCCAAAAGTCAAATGGTCACTTGACCGACTAGGCTCCTCACGGAAAATATTAAAATATTATTAATTTCATATTTTCAAAATATTGGTCGCACAAGCAAAGTTCTACTTGCTCAATCGAGCAAAATCTAGAGTTTCAGTCAAGATCAAACTCTTCTG
The DNA here is from genome assembly GCA_023531105.1 of Papaver atlanticum. Taxonomy (NCBI): domain Eukaryota; kingdom Viridiplantae; phylum Streptophyta; class Magnoliopsida; order Ranunculales; family Papaveraceae; genus Papaver; species Papaver atlanticum. The sequence goes on from JAJJMB010011819.1 coordinate 5,573,919, forward strand.
AAAATCCAAAATATTGCTCAAACGCGCACCAGAAAATACCAAAATTCTCGGAATTGAGACACGGGCAATATGGTGACACGTGCATGCCACCTTGCCCGACCAAGGTCGGCCCTTAGGATTGCAGAAGCCGGTCCCACCTCCTATTAATGATTTTGACCTAATTAATCTTCTATTGGGTTCAAACTCTTTCCAACCAACTTGGAACTTGTTCAATCGACCACCAGCTGGTCCCACGATCACCAAGGGACGGTTTCATACCCCTTGGTCGGTCCTTCATCTCTCTATAATTATGTTTTATTACCTAATGCTCAGACGAGCACTATTTCAATAAATGATTAAACCAGCATTTAATTATCTTTTCACCAACTGGTCTACAAAGGACTTTGGTGCATGCTCACTCGAGCACCTGGGAGTTACATGGTCGGACATCATCCCATGTAGACGGTCCCTCTCTCACTCAGTGATTGATTTTCAGTAAATCATCAATTGATCAACAATCGATCAAAATTAGGGTTTTGAACTGAATGCAAATCATAATTATGAGCAAGTTCAAACATTAATAATTTTATGTTGATCCAGCAATCAACATCTTGATTAATTATATAATATTCGGTCCAACTGCCAATATTTTAAATTTATATTTTATTTGGTCATGCTACCAATAATTGTTCAAACGAGCAATATTTGCTCAAACGAGCAATATTTTCTCAGACTATCAATATTGATTCAACTATCAAAATTCAATAATCCATCAAATGAGCAATATTTTCTTAGAGGGAATAGTAATATTATTCAATTATCAACGTTTGATACTTCAGCAATATTCGCTCAAGCGAGCAATATTCGCTCAGGCTATCAATATTCATCATGTTGTTTCAATTATCAACATGCATTCGAGAACTATGTCCCGGCACACATGTTCAATCCATGTATCATAGAACTATACATATGTCCCAACAAAACTTAGAACCATAGAGCATTAGTCTAATCATTGTAATTAGTTTGCTTTTTTATACAAATTTTTGTTGACCGAGTAAAACAAAAACTCCATAGTTTGAGGCCTATACAAATTTTGCTCGCAACTAGAAGAAGGATAAGGGGTGTCTAAATTTGATGAAACTACCAATTTACCCTCTATTAAATATTAATACTACCAAATTACCCCATTAAATATTAATAATAAAACCTAAAAATTTAATCTTTTCATTTCCATTTCATCTCTACTTCTTCATCAACTGATTCTTCTTCTCTTTTTTTTTTTTTTTTTTTTCAAACGGAAAAATCGACGATTAATTATTTATTTTTTTTATATATAATGTCGATACCAATAATACCAACAAGATTCAAGCGTCCCACTGGAGCTACTTATCCAAGTGAAAGTAATCCCAAAATTCTTCAAGTGACTCGAAACAAACCGAAGAAGAAAACGGTTGAGGAAGACGAACCATTTTTTTATCGCACTTCAAGCAGAAGAAGCCTGACTATCATATGATACTCGGACGACCGTGGCTCCACGATAACAAGGTTGTTCCCTCGACATACCATCAATGCATGAAGGTTATGCTCAACAACAAGATCGTTCGCATCGCAGCTTCATCATCTCCTTATGCTCCGGTCTATGATGCTGAGTTCCTTGAACCTAAAAAAAACATCCCCGAACCTCCGAGCAAGATATACAGCACTCCACTCCCAGGATGGAAGTCCATTGAGAAAGCTGATGACAAACCATCATCTTCAACGGCCAAAGTAATATCCTCCAAGTCACCTGTTACACCGCTCAAGCGTCACCAGGATCAGGGCTCGACTCACGATCATACTAAGAAAGGATCTCACTTTAGCTGTGATACGAAAGGAAGGATTATTTACCTCCGACGCAGAGATTAAAAATTAGCAGGGGAGGTCGATGAAAAGTATCCACCCCCCGAAGAATCATGTCAGAACGAACGATCGCCTGACGAAGAAATTCAAGATGCTCCACGGTAATTGCAAGATGGCACTGAATCCACTACTGATGATCTTGAAACAATCAACATCGGAATGGAAGAAGATCCAAGACCAATCTTGATCAGTTCTGCACTTCCATCATAGGAACGAACATGATTGATAAGCATGCTGAAGGAGTATCAAGATACTTTTGCTTGGACGTACGAGGAAATGCCTGATCTGGATGACAAATTGGTCACGCATCACTTGCACATAACTCCCGACTCCAAACCTGTCAAACAAACGCCCAGGTAGTTCAGGCATGAAGTCGAGGAACAAATTAAAGTGGAGGTTCAGAAACTACTAGTAGCCGGATTCATCAAACCCATTCAACACCCGACGTGGCTGGCGAATGTTGTCCCGGTCAAGAAAAAAAATGGTCAGATCCGATGCTGTGTAGATTTCAGGAACCTGAATAAATATTGCCCGAAGGATGATTTTCCCTTACCCAACATCGACATGCTCGTAGATGCGACTAGTGGTCATGGCATGTTCTCATTTATGGATGGATACAGTGGCTACAACCAGATCAAGATGTATGCACACGATGCTAAAAAAATTGCATTCCGAACACCCATCAGTAATTTGCACTACACTGTGATGCCTTTCAGATTGAAGAATGCATGTGCTACCTATCAACGAGCAATGGATGCTATCTTTCACGACATGATGCTTAAACAAGTATAAGACTATGTCGACGATGTGGTCTTCAAATCAAAAACTCGATCATCTCACCTAGATGTTTTGAGACAAGTCTTCGAAAGATGCAGAGAGTATAAATTGAAGATGAATCCGATGAAATGTGCATTTGGTGTTTCTTCTGGGAGGTTTCTAGGATTCCAAGTCACGGCAGAAGGGATCAAAGTCGACCCAGACAAGATAAAAGCTATTACCACCATGCCTCATCCACGTACTATGAAAGAGCTTAAGATCTTTATGGGAAAGGTAAATTACATCCGATGTTTCATTCCAGGATTGGTTTAACTTATTGCTTCGTTCACTCCTCTACTGAAGAAGGGAGAAAATTTTGTATGGACGACTGTCCAACGAGATGTTTTTCAAAAGATCCAGCAAATACTATTATCACCCGCTGTCATGAAATCTCCGGTGCAAGGACGACCGTTGATACTATACATAACTTCCAGTGATGTTGCTATTGGGGCTCTCCTTGCTCAGGAAGACGAAGAAAGCGTCAAACGTCCGATCTACTACTTTAATCGTACGATGAGAGACGTTGAACTTCGGTACCATAAAGCTGAAAGAACGTGCCTAGCATTACTTCATGCGATCCATAAGTTTAGACATTATTTACTATCCAACAGAGTCATACTCGTTGCTAAAGCTGACCTTGTAAAATTATTACTATCAAAGCCAGCCTTGATAGGGAGACCTGCAAAATGGTTACTTCAGATGTCAGAGTTCGACATAGCGTGTGTCTCACCCAAAGAAATCAAGGGCCAAGAAGTTGCATACTTACTCGCTGCCTTTCCAGGGGAAGACATGCTACATGAAAATGTGTCGAGTGAGTTTCCAGAAATTTCAGTCATCAAAGAAGAAACATGGTTATTATACTTTGATGGATCCGCCACTCCTAGCAATGATACTGGTGGAGCGGGCGTGGTGTTGGTATCCCCGTCTAATGAAGTCTACCCACACTCATTCAAGCTGGATTTCCACTGCACAACAATTCAGCAGAATACGAAACTTTCTTGTTAGGATTGTCGTTGGCCAAGCAAGCAGGAGCAATGCACCTGGAGATAATAGGAGACTCAAAGCTATTGGTCAATCAAATGAATGGTTTATACTCTCTCAAAAAGTAACACTTGCTCCATTCAAAGCTGAAGCACAACGACTATTAGCCCATTTTGTTGATGCAACAATCATCCATACTGGTCGTACCAACAATAGGCATGCTGACTATTTGGCAACTCTTGCTTCCAAACTACAAGTTGAAGGAGCGGAGAAGTCTATCACTATACAAAGACGTTCCGTATCATCCACCTGGCTTACTCATATTGAAGATGCCCAAGAAAGTGACTGGCGGGCACCCATCATTCATGAACTAAGTAGTTCTCTTACGGAAGGGAAAATTAGCCTCAAGGAATTAAAGAAATTTTTTCTGCTACATGGGCATTATATTATCGCAATCCTGATGGATCTCTGTTACAGTGCCTCGGGGATGCAGAAGTGAACGAGCAACTCAAGCGCATACATGAGGAAATATGCGGACAAACTTTGGTAGTTACACTTTATAGAAGGCTCCAGAGGCTCGGGTACTATTGGCCCTCCATGGAGGCTCAGTCGAGAATGTTATAAGGATCTTGTCCCAATTGTTAAACACCACCTCATCATTTGGAAGATCTAACAATCCACCACACTGGGGACTGGAGGGAACATTACATCAAATACCTTCGCGATAATGATTTGCCATCAGAGAAGAAAGAAGCGATCAAACTCGTCCAGAGGGCCAAACGGTTTGTCTATCTGGAAGGATATTTATATCGCAAAAGTTTTGGTGGGAACCTACTAAGGTGCTTGGACGAACATGAGATCCCAACAATCCTGAAAGAAATGCACGAAGGAGAACATCAAGGAAATAGGAAATTATTTCTCTAGATCCATGAGAAATATTATTGGCCGACAATGGAAGACGATGCAGCTGCCTACGTTCTGAAATGTCATCAGTACCAGATCTATGGTAACCTCATTCACACTCCTTGTTTCCCATTACATTCTGTGAGTATCCCATTACATCAGTACCAGATCTATGGTAACCTCAGACGAGCAATATTTGCTCAGGCTATCAATATTCATCATGTTGATTCAATTATCAACATGCATTCGAGAACTATACATATGTCCCAGCAGACATGTTCAATCCATGTATCATAGAGCATTCATCAATCATGCTCGACTCAACAAAACTTAGACTCATCGTTTAGTCAAGTCAACAACTGACTAATTAAATACACGTCTGCCTTGTAGACTCCACATTCGTGAGACATCAATCACTTCACATGAGGGGATAATTACTAGGGTTTTGGTCTAGCGGCCTACGACACGTGTGTTCACCCACGATGAGAAGTGTGAGTAAGTCGTGCAAGCAGTTGATAGAGTTAACAAAGTAGTGGGTGGACAATCAACCAAGTCTCTGCACGACCTGGAACTGGTTTAACCACGATTTCCCACTCTTTCACTCGAACAACCGTCACACTTACTGGAGATCAATGTGTCTACTATTCTGGCAATATAAACAAGTTTATGAATCCATGATTGAAAAACATAAGAATTCTCATCCGAGCAACCACTCTCAAGAATTCAATCAATCAACCAGAACTTATTCGAACTCAACAGTTCACAGAAAACTTGCAGAAATCATCACACATTCACAATCCTTAATCATCATTGATATAACACATTTCTTAGCTTCCATCCTACAGATCGACCCTCTTCCCTCTTTGTGACTGAATTGCTTCTGGAACGGCCATTTTCTTTGTTTAGGACGGAGTCCATCTCTCGAACTCAAAGCTCTCCCGTGCAGTGCATCTGCTAGAACCAGGTTTAAACAATTTGCTCGGTTGAGGATCCCCGTCCGCACGGTCGTCTCTTCACTTCCCTATAAAAAAAACAAATCGTTTTGCCCCATCTACACCTGGGAAATGACATTTTTGACCTTCTTACTCAATTTTGGGAAATTTCTTCTTCTTTTCTTTCGCATGACTCCAAAGTACCTATAAAACTCAAAACACGCGTAAAATACATAATTTACAAGAAAAATAACAAAGAAAGCATAATCAGTAGATAATAAATAGGGTGTATTCTACACCTATCAAATTCCCGCAGACTTAAACTTTGCTAGTCCTCGAGCACATCAAACTAAAACATACAACTTCAAAGCTTTCCAGCGCCGTAAGCATCCAAATAGCTAGGAGGACATAAATATTCTCAATCTAATATCAAGAAGTCAGAAGTACAAGAAAAAATTCAAATGTAAATTGCAATTAATCGAAGAAAGTGTTACCGGTCAACCTATGCCATCATGAAAGAATTCGGGTTCGAGAGCGACCAATAAGCATTTTTCCTTGACTTCTGCCTCACCAAAAAGGGTTTTATAAAATTGCACTCAAAAGACACACTTTTACGGTTCTCACATATGTGCAGGTAGGAATAAAAAGAGAAATCCTGCGATACGTTGAATGGTGGGAAGGAAACCTTCCCGAATAATTTCTGGAGCCCCCACAGAATCGTGGAATGTAAAAATATTTTTCTTATGATCTCTAAGAAAGGAAATCAACCACTATTAAGAGAATGAGATTACTGGCTTGCCTTCACATCCGATCACAGTGATGATAACACCACTCTCACAACATCCAATAGAAACGTCTTCGCCTCCTCGTCTTCGTCTTCGGTTTCAACTATTGATGATAAAATCTTGAACTTCATAGATCCTTGACAATTTGTAACCTTTTTCCTTGAATCCTTGTCGCTTGAAACTTCCTTATATATTTTGCTTCCCCACGGCTTATTAAATAAATAAAAACAAAAAATAACAAAATTTTCTTGTCTCATTTTTTTTTCCGAGACAGGAAAAGATACAAAGTAAAGTGAAAAAATAAAACAAACCATGGCCGTGGGAGGAGTACTTTACCGCTTGATTCTTCACAACTTGTATTGACTCGATATCATAAACTTCCATAACTCCCACCTTTTGATTTTCTTCGCTCTTGTAAATAAGTCTACAACTTGTATGTATAATTCTGCTCCTTGTCTTGTTGCTTTACTTGAATATGAAATTTGCTCTTCTTGTTCAGTTGCTTGTAAACCTTGAACGTTTTAAAATTTCCTTCGAACTTGTGATACTCCACTTGTTGATGATGATGTGTTTGTGAGTACCAATATTTTACGGATCACGTGTAACAATCTTAGTGGCCGCGTACAAGATAATTGTATAGCCTCCGCGATACACAGGAGTCTGAGGAGTAGCAGATCCCTTCCGGATCTACTTTATCCCATCTTGAGGAAGCATACCTCGACATCTTAGATGGTAAAGTAACCATATCCTAGGAAGGTGGCAGCTGGCAAAGGGACAGAGGTAGCTGACATATCCAATGAGCATTTAATGCGGCGATCCCTTATCAACACGCTTCACCAAGGAACGTGGAGAGAGATGAGATGGCACAGTCTGAATGGCGAAGGCTCGCGGTGAACGAAGGTACAATCTGTACTGAGGCTGGGTACTTCCCGAAGGAATGCGGGTCAGCTGAGGTGGCAGAGTCCGACTGCAGAAAGCTCACGGTGAGCGAAGGTACCATTTGTACGGAAGATATATCAGGATACGATGGACTCAAAGACATCAAAGATATATCTGGAGAAGAAGGGGATATAAATACCAAGCTTCACTAACAAAGAAGGGCATTCAATACCGGAAGGAGAGAAGATCTAGTTTTAAGCTTATACCTCTTTAATGTTTAGAACTTAAGTATTTACTATAGCTTGAGTTATCTCTATTACTTTGGGAAGTATTTAAGATATTTGTAACAACAACCACTTAATACAAACAATCACTCATTACCCCGTGGACGTAGACGAAATTTGAACCATGTAATATCTTGTGTCTCTTGATAACTTAGTGGCACTTACATTACCTCATTATTGTTCATTATTATTGTCTTAATATTGAGTATATTTTGTTACTTAACCATGTCAGTTCAACTGAGACATCTTTACTACTTAGTATCGGATTCTATGAGTTGTTTACATTACGTAAACTATGGGAAAAATAGTAGTCACGGTTTGGCGCTAGAATACAGGCTCCGTAAGTCTGAGTTATTATTTTCATTTCGTTTTTTACAAACCCTTTTGTTGAAAAATAGGTCATAGTATAATAAGGGTTGATCTCACTTTCTAGTGATACGTCCATCTTTAGTTTACGTAAGTTCTTTGAGTTCTTAGCCTCAAGAGACTTGCAATGTTATATATCTACAAAGTTTTCTTCTCAAACGTGTTTCAAAAACATTACACTTTTGTTTGTACAAGGAAAGCCTTTTCCGACAAAGTATCCTTTGGATCTGAGTACCTCTGACCTCTAGGGAATCTCAGTGAGAATTTAAGGAGAACAAATCTTAAAAATATTTACCAACCTTAAATCTATAAGGATCTGACACCCTTTTCAGTTGTTTTCACCATTTATTATCACCTTTTTCGATAGGTGTCAGCCAAAAATTAATTACCAATCTTTTCAAATCGCATTTGCGTGGTTTTTTTAAAAAGCTGCTCAGCCGTCTTCTGTGTCAGAGCATTAACTACTACTTTAACGAAGGCCCCAAAAGCGGACCTGGTCATTTTATTTTGTGTTTTCAGGACGACGGTATGCAGAAACCGAGTAACGTACCATCAAGTTTCAGACCTGCTGTTACCAGAGGAATGTCACAAAACCCGTCACGTGCAAATTAAAGAACCGACGCAGAGGACGGACAAAGCGAGATAGCAAGAAGAACGACGGCTAACTGACCACCAATTTCCGCTGAGGGGATGGGGCAAACATCTGGAGCATAACCACCTTACGGCATGCCGTTACCGGAGACCGCTAAGGTTACGCAGCCTCCTGCTGCTAACGGAAAGTTACCCAGAACCTTAGCCCCTAACGGACGGGGGTTGGGAAACTTAACACCAGTTCAGATCGATACCGATGCTCCAGTAATAAAAGAAGACTCTAAGGACCCAGCCGACAGTACTCCTCAGGTTGCGGAATCAACAACGAAGACCAAATGGAAGCGCAGGTGGCATCTCTGCTATTGCGCAATAAGGAGCATGAGGATGCGATGCATGCGATGGCTCAGGAGAATCGGAACTTGAAAGATATGCTAGAATTACAGATCGAAGGTTCCCAAACTCACCCTCCCTTAAAGAGGAGTGATCAAGGAGCCATCTCCGGACACCGAAGGCGTGGTCTCAACCCACCGAAGGCTCACCCACAAGGAGGAGCTAGGAGAACAAGACATGATCCAGATGAGACAGATCCCAGATACAGGCCTTCTCAGTCTTACTACGATGAGACATTGTCCAGGGATGCTCACAATGTGGGAATGGTCATGGAGCAAATGGAAAAAAGAAATCCAAGGATTAAAGACTGGTCACGCAGGCGCAAGACTGGAGGAGGTACTTCAGGAGGCGACAACGTCTCCGTTATCCTATCGCATTTTAAGGGAACATATTCCTGCGAAATTCCCGGTACCTACGTTCCAGGCGTATAATGGTACCTACGATCCCGCAGCTCACCTACGATACTACACTCGTGTCCTTGCCTATTGGGAAAGAGATGAGGTAGTACTTTGTAGATACTTTCCCGCAAGCTTAATAGGATCAGCGTTGGCATGGTATGACAACCTACCAGCAAACTCAATTAACTCTTTTGAGCAATTGTCCACCATGTTCTTGGAGACGTACATGTACAACAAAGCTACGAAGGCATGGTTAGATAGGCTATTCGCTTTAGCTATCGGACCACGGGAAACATTGATGCAATACACTGACAGGTGGTAGAAAACGTGTCAAGCAATTGGCAAAGTCAACCCAGAAATTAACATTAATTGCTATAAGTATGGCCTTGATAGGACCTCATCTATCTTCGTGGAGCTCCACAATAGGACCCTTGATTCCGAAAGGAGCTTCGGGTCGTTCAGGACCACTACATCAGACTTGAAGAAATCCAGAAGGACAACCCAGAGCACAAACCAAAGCAACGGCTGCTCCGCAGCGCACCAACTCTCTGGAACCAATTCCGGAGCAACCTAAGAGGCAGAACGAAGCTGGGGGTAGAGCCAACTCTATATACAAAAGATCGAAGTACGGAAATGGCAAAGGAAAAGGTAAAAGAAAGGATGACTTTGCGGATAAAGTCTACATAAAGCTCCACACAACTTTCTCTCACATCCTGAACAAGGAAGGAGCGAAGCCAGACTTTCCATACCCTAACACTAAGGGAAAGCAGCCAGATAAAACGAAGGAGTCTAAGGAGTACTATGCATACCACCAGTACTACGGGCATATAACTGACGCATGTTACCACCTAAGGAACACAATTCAACGACTCATAGATGATGGCAAGCTCATGGAATATGTGCATCTACCACCTACCAGCACTAATGATACCTCAAAGAAGAGGGTGGATCTAACACAAGACGACAAGTATATTAACATGATCGCATTCTTAGACGGAGCTCAGGAGGAGCTACTCGAAGATATCCTCAAACTTGCCCGGAATAGAAAGAAGATAGAAATACACGAAGTGTTTAAACTAAGTGGACCACCAACCAGCACATGAGAGGAATGGATGACCACGCCATTAACATTCTCGACAAAGGACGTCAACCAAGAGGTTGAAATGCATAATGATCCACTAGTGATCACTCTTCCCATCCACGGATGGAATGTTACGAAGGTTCTTATCGACGGAGGCATTTTATGAACCATACTTATGCATGGGTTTAACGAACGAGCATATGGATTCGTCTACTTGCACAATCTACGGTTTCAATGGAGCAGTCTCTAGACCGAAGGGAGAAATCGTGTTGCAGGTGCGCGCATGCCCTTTGGTAACTAACACAAGGTTTTGCGTTGTGGAGGCGCCTTCGCCTTACAATGTAATTATGGGAAAACTTTGGGTCCACCGCCTAAGGGGGACAGCTTCCACCTACCATCAGTACCTTCGGTTCCCAACACTTATGGGTGAAATGGAAATCAAGGGTGATCAGCACGATGCAAGACTTTGCAACCTAGCAGAGGTCAGACTCAACGAAGAGAGAGTCGCATCACAACACCAAGCACGAAAAAGACGGAGGGAAAACTCCAACGAAGTGAAAAGCGAAGACCTCTTGGTCCCCGAGGCCCCCTCAGCTGACGGAGCCAGCACTTCCGCTACCCTGGTAGCAGATACCTCCGCCAAATGACAATTACAGAAAATCACTCCTCGACAACCTCAAAAGCCAACCTTCTCACCAGTGGAGCCAACGAAGAAAATCAACATTGGAACGAAGGACCAGCCAAAGATGACCACCATCGGAACTTTACTAGACGAGGATGAGGAGGTGCAGTTACAGAAGTTACTCCAAGAATACGCAGTCATCTTCACATAGTCTATGGAAGATATGCCAGGAATTGATCCGAACCTAGTCTCACACTACCTTCGGATCAAACCAGAGGTCATGCCATTCAAGCAGCGCAACCGCAAAGTAGCAGACATATACCAAGAAGCGGTAGAAAATGAATTGCAGAAGCTCCTAGCAGCAGGATTGATACGATAAGTAAAGTATCCCACGTGGATATCCAACATGGTAATCGTACCTAAGAAGAACGGAGGTGTGCTTATCTGCATCTATTTCAGCAACCTCAACAAATCATGCCCCAAGGACAGCTACCCACTACTCAATATCGACCAACTGGTCAATGCAACCGAAGGACATCAAAGGATATCCTTTATGGATGGTTACTACGGGTACAACCAAATAACACTTGCGGAAGAAGATCTGGAGCATACTGCGTTCTTCACTTCACGCGGCTTGTATTGTTATACAATGATGCCTTTTGGACTGAAGAACGCGGGGGCAACATACCAACAATTAGTAAACAAAATCTTCAAACAATGGATAGGCAAGATATTGAAGGTCTACGTAGACGACATGCTTGTCAAGAGCAAGGAAGCAAAAGATCATCTATCATACCTAAGGAAAATATTTGAAGCCATGAGACCCTACCACATGAAGGTCAATCCGGAAAATGTACGTTCAGAGTAACTTCAGGAAAATTCCTAGGGTACTTGGTAACCAAGCGAGGAATAGAAGTGGACCCCGAAAGGGTCATAGCAATGATAGAAATGTCATCACCAAAGACGCTGAAAGAAGTCCCAAAGATAAACGGAATCCTAGCTTCAATGGGAAGATTCATAGCAAGATCATCGGATAAATACAAAGCATTTTTCGACACGCTCAAGAAAGGAAGTCGGTTCATGTGGACCTCGGAATGCGAACAAGCCTTCTAGAAGATCAAGGAGTACTTAACCTCCGTACCCATCTTGCAAAAGTCGGAGCCAGGTGAGGTACTCACTCTCTATCTAACAACAACTAGCTATGATGTAAGTGCAGTATTGGTACGAATCCAAGGACGAGAAGAAAATCCCATCTATTATATCAGCAAGGTATTTAATTCAGCGGAGCGTAACTACACTAAGGTGGAACAACTCATATACGCCTTGGTAGTAACAACACATAAGGTGAGGATTTATTTTGACGCACATACCATCCGAGTCTTTAAAAAGGCCCAGATAGGTCAGATCCTCGACAGCACGGAGAAGATAAGAAGAGTAGCAAAATGTAATGCGTTAATCAAGCAGTTCCAAATAATTTTTGAAACAAAAAAAGATGAGAAATCACAGATACTAGCAGACTTCTTGGCAGGGCTACTTGTCAATGATGAAGCAGAAATAGACAACATCCCAGGAATGGAAGAAGACAAGGAGGATCCTGAGAATTTGCTTGAACCTCAGAACCTACGGAGGTGGGAAATATTCGTAGATGGCTCCTCCAACAGAGAAGGCGCAGGCATAGGGGTGGTGATCACGACACCTACGGAAGATCGATTAATATATGTCTTCAGGCTAGAATTCGATCAATACACAAACAACATTACGGAATACGAAGCAGTGATACATGGCTTACGCTTAGCAAAGGAGCTTGGGTTGACAGATGTTCGATTAACTAGTGACTCTCAGTTGGTCATTAGGCAAATTGAACTCAAATATCAAACTTTGGATCCGGTACTATCCGCGTATCTAAGGCTAGCACAGGAGCATGCATCCCAGATAAGGAACATATTATTCAGGCATGTTTGTCGGAAGGACAATAGGCATACAGATGCCTTGGTGTACATATCATCTATGCTAAGAGACGGAACTACCTCAGTGGTGCAGATCAGAAGAATATATGAACCTTCGATAGAAGGACCAGTGTCAGGAACAGAGGAGGCATTAGCTGTGCAAACTTGGGCCATGAGAGAACTAGACAAAGATGAGCAAAATGAAGATGAAACTAATGAATAAGATAAGGAATCAGACGAAGATCATCCCACGATGGAAGATGACGAAGGGAACGAACAAGATGATGATTGGAGAACCCCAATTCATCAATACCTTGACGAAGGTACCTTGCCCGCAGACATAAAAGAAGCAGGGAAGATCACATCAAATGCATCCACGTATGAGCTACGTAACGGGATATTGTACAAAAGGTCATTTCTTGGAACTTTAATGCGATGTCTCTCAAGAACCGAAGGTAAAAGGATACTCCACGGCATACATAGTGGAGAAGCTGGCAACCATAGTGGAAGAAGGTCACTGGCTGTCAAGGCCAAAATGCAGGGATACTACTGGTCTTTCATGGACGAAGATTCAAAGAACATGGCTAAGCGCTGTGAAAAATGCCAATACTTCGCCGGGAAGATCAAGGCCCCAGCAACGGAGATTAATTCGGTTACCATCCCTTGGCCATTCGTCAAATGGGGGGTTGATATAGTCGGACCCTTGGTAGAGGGTACGTTGAAAAGAAAATACTTGATCGTGGCTACGGACTATTTCACCAAGTGGATGGAAGCAAGATCTTTGGCAAGAATGAGAGACTGTGATGTCTTCGGATTCTTGTTTGAGCAAATCATATGCAGGTTCGGAATACCCGCAGCCATAGTGTCGGATAATGGCAAGCATTTGCAAGGGAAGAACATCGACATGTTATTCGACACCTTCAACATCCAGAAGAACAAATCAACTCCAATTTATCCAAAAAGCAACGAACAAGCGGAGGCAACAAATAAAACCATAACAATGAATCTGAAAATAAAGCTGGGTACGCACAAAAAGAGATGGTGCAAACAACTACATAACGTCTTATGGGCCTACAGAACAACAAGAAGATCGTCTATGGGAGAAACTCCGTTCTTACTGACCTACGAAGCCGAAGCAGTCATTCCAACAGTGGTCATGCTTCCAACAACGAAAACGGAGGCATGAGAGAAAAACCTAACAATGGACCTAATGCTAGATAAGCTAGACGACCTTGAAGAAAGAAGGGAGTTAGCCTTGCAACGAATGGTGAACTATCAAAGAAGGTTGGCTCGAGAATACAACAAAAAGGTCATCCCTCGAAACTTTGTAGTCGAAGAATATGTACTACGACAAATACCGCCTTACCAAAAGAAGAAGGAGTGGGGCAAGCTTGCTCCAACATGGGACGTACCCTACATCATACATGATATTGCAGGGAAAGGATCCTACCATTTAAGAACAGAGGAATGAGAAGTGCTATAGCACCCGTGGAATGCGATGTACCTAAAAAAGTATTACCCGTAAGAAAACGACGGAAACCCAGGAGAAGAAGGGTAAGGGAAGTAACCTACCATGTTATATCCCTGGAAGAGAAAGGGTATTACAAACCTTACTAATCAATGGAAGAAGCTTAAAATTTTAAACTTAGCTTTCTGGTGCGTAACACACCAATTGATACACCGGGTTAGAATAAACACCCACCGTTAGGATTAACGATGAGGTAGGGAAAGGAACAACTGTGCATGTGTCAATCTCGGATCCTCGGGATGAAGATCCCTTCCATGAGGCATAAGAAAAAATAAGACATCCACCATAGAGATACCATGTCGAAGTAAAGCATCCTTCGCGCTGAACGCGTAGGGTTACAGGAAAATTATTATCCATGTAGGAACCTTCGCTACTATGGTACCTTTTGGCCAAAGGATACCCTGGTAGGACGTGGAAGGTTCCACCAAGGTTAAACATACCTTAGCACCTAACAAATGATAGAATGTGCAATCAATTAAACACATCACATCTGAATATGAAACTTATGCGATATAAAGAAAACCAATACTTTTAGCAAAACATGCTTAACATTCCTACCTACTTAAAATGTCACATGGCAGGTACCAAAGGAGTTCACAAAGTACCGAACATTGTTTCGAAACATCGAAAGGGAAAGATCTCCACTAAGGGGAACACCTTAGCCAAGAATACAAACAACAAAAAAGAGGTTCAAAGCGATCTAAAGAAATCAAGGATAAGAAAGACGATCAAAGGAAACACCATCAACGTTCCACTTCAGCAAAGGTGTTGTTGATATTGTCGATAGCAGTAATTTCCATCTCCCTTTTTATCTGAGCAGCCAGAGTCGCCAGATCCTGGGCCGACTTTTGGTGGAGCTCCCTCAGTTGAGCACTTAGCTGGTCGTTGGCCTGCTGAAGCGCCTCAGCTTTGAATTTTGAAACGGTATTAAATTGACGCTCTCTCTCCAAGGAGGATATCTGGTTCTCCGTACGACCAACCTTCGCAGTCATACCGACAAGTTGTTCCTGCAAACCTACGGACATGCAAAGGAGAGGTTAAGAAGAAGAAGGTTACAACAGAAAGCATAAGGAGGCTTCGGAAGCAGAAAACCCTAAGCTACCTCCGGCATGGTTAAAGGAATCTTCTAAACTACGCTCAGCTTCGGCAAGCTCTTCCTCAGCAGTATTAAGATCCTCGGCCAAAGTATCTCGTTCAGTCCGGAGATCATCAACATCAATCCGGAGTGAAGCATTCTCAAATGATAAAACTTGGTAAACATCCTCTAACTCTTCTAATATCTTAACCATAATTGATCGAGACATGGAAGAAGAAGACCAAGAATCCTCGGTAAGCTTGTTCCTAAGGGTACATACTTCGGAGGACAACATGTTACGTTCAGCAGTTACTTTGGCTACGAATAATTTCCTGAGCTGTAAGACGTTTCTCCAACAAAGCAATATCCTCCTTTTTCTTTAATACGAGATCCTCCTTCCACTTAAGGGTTTTATCACACTCTTTACGAAGGAGAGACATCTTCTTCACAAGGTCTGAGTTATGAGCAGACTCAAGGGAGATTTGGGCCTCATTATGAACAATCACGTTCATCAACCTATCAGACTTCTTTTGATAATACCAAACATCGGAGGTCAACTTGTACACTTGCTCCCGAAGGTGCCTAAGCTCACCGGAGCTACCAACTGGCAGGCGTAGGTACTCTAAGGAACATGCTACAAAAAAAAAACAGAAACGAAGCTGAAAGGGAGAAAGAACGAACCTATAACTTTGGAAGATTCAAAAGCCAAAGAAGAGTCAGCCGCTTTGCGTCCCTCCTCATCAACCTTTGAAGCATCATTGGATTTATTCAGAGCCAGCAAACAAGCTTCTAACAAAGGTACCTTAGCAGAAGAAGCATCATCAGCAGAAGAAGACTGCTGCGCACTAACGAAAGAATAATCTTGGCGAGCATGCTCCAAAAGAGCACTCAAGTGAGTACACTTAGCCCTATATAAATTGAACAAAGTACAGCCAACATCGATTTGTTTGCGAAGCTGCAAAACAAATGAAGGTTCAAAGCAATGCACAAAAGGTGGTAGATGCCGTTTACCGAGAAAAAGGAAAGACGAGGAAGGAAGTCAGCATATGTATCCATGAAAGTCTTCATCTCTTGAATGTTACCCCTATGGATTTCTCTAAAGCTCTGGCTAGAACGAAGGCAGACCGTATCGAAGAATAGGTCCTTAGCCACTCGATACTGAGCCGTCAGAATATCCAATTTTGAAGCAATCTCCAAAGAATCCCTCAACTGATAACGATCAATCTCAACTTGAAAAGGGACCCTTAGAATCCTGCAGTATGGCTTCAAGGATGGCATCGTCAGAGCTCCCAAGGCTAAAATTCTCAGGTAACTTACCTTTTCGAAGATCAGTAAGAACCCCACCAGTCGCTTGAGAGCGAGCATGAGGTATCAGTACTTGATCCTCACCGCGACGGAGGGATGGCATAGTAGAGGAGATGGGAACAATGGGTGCTTTGCCAGAAGTGCTACCCAAATTCATGTCACCAGCAGAGAGAAGATTCCCAAGGTTCATCCAATCAGGCAACGAAGGTGGTGGACCAACATGCTTACTTGCAGGGGAAGTAGAAGTAGATTGAGCACTACCCAACGAAGTAGGCGCGACATTAAAGGAGATGCTGCCTAGTGAAATCACAACCTTCTTCTTCGGTTGAGAATCTGAACTACTGACCCTTACAACTGGAGTAGCACCCTTCGCAAACGAACCACTTGAATGTTGTGAAGTAGCTGGAGAAGAAGGAGGACCCATGGTAGACAATACCATGGCATTGGTAATGATCGGAGCCACAGGCTGCATACTAAAAGAAGCCTAAGGCGTAGGGACCGTCGAAAAATGAACAGGGATCGCAGCAACCTGAGTACTTGCTTGGCTCACCAGCAAAGAACCACCAGCAACATGAATATTGTCACCTTCGACAGAACCGACACGGACATGGCTAGGACTTAATTTTGAAAAGTCTTCCTCAATATCATCCAAATGAGGGCTAAGAGCAGTATACTCGACATCCTCAATGTCGTCCATGTCCTAAGGATCATCTTCAACAGCCTTAGGGTCTTCATCAGACTCTTCTACATCAATCACAGCTTTCAGCTTGCCCTTCTTCTTGGAAGACTACAAAAGAACGCATGCGAAATCTAAGGATCAGGGGAAAGATACCTAGGTATCCACGTACACTAAGGTAGGGTTGTAATCCTTACCTCCGTAGGTGTTGACTTGGCAGCCTCAATGGAAGCCTTCCTCTTCCTTGTGCGGGTAGCAACAGAGTTGCCAGCGGAACCAGGAGTAGTCCCAGCAGAAGAATTAGAGGCAGGCTACAAAGGAAATATAAAAAATTCTCAGCAGAAGGCCCAACAAAATGAAAACTAAAGAACAAAGAAGAAATCAAAGGTTACCTTATCAGGAACAGAAGGGTTGAAAACCCAAGGCTGGTACCCATCGAACTTAGAAGGCGGAGACGAAGCAGGACGAGAAAGAGTACGAGCCCAACGCTTGTCATGATCAAGACGAATACGATCAGCCGGAGGGAGAAAGAGCTTCGCAAAATAAGGAATCGTAGTCAGCCCCGTCTTATCGATTTCCTCCGGCAAACGAAGGCTATTACCTTCCCTAATTTGCTTGGCGGTAACATGAATACAGTGCGTACCAACGCACCAAGGAAGAATATTATTCTTTTGGATGGCATCAGCGTATGTAGCATTGAAGTTGGCAGGGGTATAATCCTCCTCTTTATATCTCCCAGGAGCAAAGGAGTCATAAGATTTCTGAGTGGTCTTACCCTTTCTGCGGTACCAACACTCACGAAGAGCATGCCATAAGTTACCAGTATACTGCATCACCCCTCGAACTTGCATCTTGTTCACAGGATCATCCCTAGCAGACAGGACGTCGTAATAGAAGGGATCCTACCTGCTATAAAGAGGAAGAAACATACCTGCGGCCAACTGACCAACACAGATCAGCAAATTATCCTCGTCATAAGGAAAGCTCCGGATCAGAGACTCAGTGAGAACATCAGGACCATCAACAAAGGAGATCTCGAACTTGTTTAAGCGAAAAGACTTGGAAATCTCAGTAAGGGACCAGCTGGCATAGCTATCCTTATCATGGAGTTGCAACCTTTATAAACCATAGTGAGGCGGAGGTTGGGGAAGATTCTCGGCAGCAACCTCCTCTACCTCATGTTCCTCAGCAACCTCAGGTATCTCAGCACCCACAGTAGCCTCAGGAGGCGGAGAAGGTGTAGCATCGGGATGGTCCACGCGCGGAGGAGGATCAGTAGAGGACCTATGCCTCGGATCTTTACGCGAAGGTTTCTTCGGAAGCCTCATAATTCCTAACACCAGCAGGAAGAACAGTCCATCAACAATGGCGAAGAAAAATTACAGTCAACTCAAAAACTAAATTGGAGCAAAACGAATGTACTTTGGGCATGGGTTTAACTAAACCAACCAAAGAAAGCAAGAAGGAAACCATTTAATCAATTCATGATACGCAATGGAGAACAGTTGACCCACATGGTCAAATTCGCAAGCGAAGAACAATCATGGCATAATCATGGAAAAAACGTGAAATGGGGAATAACCCATGTTCTCAGACAACATGAAAAAGCATGTGAAGATCAAATTCACTTCATGCAAGAACCACAGCAATATCAACAACAATCAAGGGAAGAGAACCAAACCGAACATGAAAAATGTTCGAGCAATGGTAAATAGAAGATCAAGGATTACTAACCTGCTAATAAAGATGAAACGAGAGCTTTTGGGAGTCGGAGAGAAGACCAATAGTTGAGACTTGAGAGCAAAAAGGAAGAAATCTTTATGAAAGAGACAGAGAGCGACAGTGCGAGAAGAAAAGGGAAAGTTAATGAATATCCTTCCTTAATTTTCTTCTTATAGGCGGCTGGAGAAATCCAAAAATTTAGTTGTCCCGAAATTCAAGGGGAAGTTATTGCATGAAACGACACATCAGTCCACCCAACCCGTACGTGCAAAAATGGAAGCGTTATGGAAGTTTTTTCTTCCAATCCTACCAATCGGTAGAATATGAAAGAAATGGGGCAAACTGCGAGTACCAATATTCTGCTGAGCACGTGTCACGGTTTTAGTGGCCGCGTACAGGATAATCGCATAGCCCCCGCGATACATAGGAGTCTGAGGAGTAGCAGATCCCTTCCGGATCTATTTTATCCCATATCGAGGAAGCATACCTCGACGGCTTAGATGGTAAAGTAACCCTAGCCTAGGAAGGTGGCAGCTGGCGAAGGGACAGAGGTAGTTGACATATCCAATCAGCATTTAATTCGGCGAGCCCTTATCTACACGCTCCACCAAGGCACGTGGAGAGATATGAGATGGCACAGTCTGAATGGCGAAGGCTCGCGGTGAACGAAGATACAATCTGTACTGAGGCTGGGTAGTTCCCGAAGGAACGTGGGTCAACTGAGGTGGCAGAGTCCGACTGTAGAAAGCTCGCGGTGAGCGAAGGTACCATTTGTACGGAAGATATATCAGGAAACGATGGACTCAAAAACAGCAAAGATATATCTTGAGAAGAAGGGTTTATAAATACCAAGCTTCACCAACAAAGAAGGGCATTCAATACCGGAAGGAGAGAAGATCTAGTCTTAAGTTTATACCTCTTTAATGTTTAGTACTTAAGTATTTACTATAGCTTGAGTTCTCTCTATTACTTTGAGAAGCATTTAATATCTTTGTAACCACAACCACTTAATACAAACAATCACTCATTACCCCGTGAACGTAGAAGAAAGTTGAACCACGTAATATCTTGTGTCTCTTGATAACTTAGTGGCACTTACATTACCTCAGTATTGTTCGTTATTATTGTCTTAATCTTGAGTATCTTTTGTTACTTAACCACGTCAGTTTAGATATCTTTACTACTTAGTATCGGATTCTCTGAGCTGTTTACATTACGTAAACTATGGGAAAAATAGTAGTCACAGTGTTTCTATGGACCTGTTGTTGTCGAAAGAATGGTGCTAAAAGAAAATTGAACTACAAGAAGGAGGTTTTATATATATATATACATCACCCTCGTGATTGACGGAATTAACACTCAAGAGATCAAAATAGTGCTGAAAAATTGGTCCGAAGTGGGGTAGCTCACCATTCTACCCGAAATTAGCGTATGGTGACACACACTCTAAAAATATTTTTTAGTCAACTACAAAGAATTGAAGGTCGGTGCCTCACTTGATGTGAATATGGGTAGTCTCAACTAATGATTGATCAATAACTCTAATACTAAATATCAATCTGCACCTAATTTGCCACTGACATAGTTAATTTGAGCCACAAACAGTAATGACTTCTCGTAAAGATTAATAACACCTAATCTGTAGTATTCTCTATCAATTCTAAGTTCCATTATTTTGATGAGAATTCCTTATGTAAACATAGCTAGAAGTATACTAGTGACTCTAAAATCTCTACAAGTTGGAGGTTTATGCAAAAAAATTAAAAATTAAATAAAATTCTTAACCACTCCCCCACACTTAAACCTTACATTGTCCTCAATGTAATTGAATCCTCCTAGTAAAGTCAAGGTGGGAAATCCTAACATGATATGGAACAAGAAAAATAAAATAACAAAATAAAAAGAAAAGAAAAGAAAAAGAAAAAGGGCAAGGAATACGAAACCAATGGGTTTCCTTCCATGTAGAAGTGGAGAATGGCATGTGATTATTATGACAGTATACGTTATGTTCATAACTACAGGGAGGTTAATTTTTCTATAGATAACTTGGATAAATGAGCTTGTTTATTGGCTGAGCATGTTTTTCAATTTTTTGAGCGTAGGCCGGAGTTCATTCCTTTTGTGGAATGGCTTTCTTTGTTTCTTAGTCTAATCATTGTAATTAGTTTGCTTTTTTATACAAATTTTTGTTGACCGAGTAAAACAAAAACTCCATAGTTTGAGGCCTATACAAATTTTGCTCGCAACTAGAAGAAGGTTAAGGGGTGTCTAAATTTGATGAAACTACCAATTTACCCACTATTAAATATTAATACTACCAAATTATCCCATTAAATCTTAATAATAAAACCTAAAACTTTAATCTTTTCATTTCCATTTCATCTTTATTTCTTTATCAACTGATTCTTCTTCTCTCTTTTTCTTTTTTTTATTTTCAAACGGAAACATCGACGATTAATTTTTTGTTTGTTTGTTATATATAATGTTGATACCAAACAATACCAACAAGATTCAAGCGTCCCACTGGAGCTACTTATCCAAGTGAAAGTAATCCCAGAATTCTTCAAGTGACTTGAAACAAACCGAAGAAGAAAACGGTTGAGGAAGACGAACCATTTTTTATCGCACTTCAAGCAGAGGAATTACTCGAATCAGGTACTTTCTATCAACCCAATCCTCTATATTAGGTTTTAATAACATGCAATCACTCAAAATCTATATTTTTTGAAATCAAAGTTTTATGGGTTTATTAGAAACGATCTACGTCAATGTACTTGTGAACCGATTTCATTTAGAACGGTTGTTGTTCATGCCCACAAAGAACGATTGTCCTGAATGTGTATTCTGTTTGGCACAAAATTCAACAAGAATAGGTCCATGTTTATTCCCATATAGCCCGATTATGTTATGGAAGAGATAAGCGTTTTTTGTTGTTTTTATTTTTGTTAAAATCGGATTATATGAGTGTCCACATAAACTGATTATATCCTTTGATTTCTTAATAGCTAAACCCATAATCGGTTTATTTAAGTGTCCACATAAACCTTTTCTTGGTGGGAAAAATCTACGATTTTCATGTGTACCTTTTGGCCTAGAATCAGATTACATGAGCACTTATATAAACCGATTCTTTTTGTGCAATGTTAGTAGTCGGTATTTATGTATGTATCGTGTAAACCGATTTTGTACCTGGACTTCATAAATATACTTTGATCTGATTATTGTTTATCATTTATCCTCATACTCTCCAGGGACAACAAGGGCTAGGAAAGGAAATCCGAAAAGAATATAAGAAGAAACATGATCTTGCTTCTCCTAAAAGTTTGGAACCTCGTCGAAAATACGGTGAAAACTTGGATGCTTCCCACCGAAGGGGCCCGGGAAGTAAACCCAAAGGGATCCACATCAATGAACCATCACCACATGTGCAGATGCCACCATAAGATGAATCTAATTCAGATACACCTAGTGAAGATGAAAATAACGAAGAAAAAACTAGTGACAATGAAGTTGATAAAGAAGAAAGTGGCAAGGATTTGATGAAGAATAAAGTGGGGGTATTTTGCGTTTCCTCCCCTGCCAAGATCGCTAATTAGCGTTTCCTCCCCAAAAAGATTAAAATTAGTGTTTCCTCTTATCGTTAGGAATTCCATCCATTACTTGGTTAGCTGAGTCAGCACCTGTGCAAACGTGGCATAAATTGTGCACATATTTCGTGACCTTCCCAAAATACCCTCCACAAAGAACCAATTCATAATCATCACACCCATCATAGCTGCAACCACCACCTTCTCTGTTAATTCTTCACAGCTCAAAACCCTAACCTAAAACCATCTTAACCCCAAAATTACTCCAACTGAAATCCATCACCAATTCGGATTCAACCAAAACCCATCTTCAACTCATTTCCAATTCCTTATTATCTGTAAACCCAACTACGTTGTTGTCTTACAACTCTGAATTCATATCCATCTGTCTCATCTCATATTCAAAACAGCATCAGTACCCATTGAAAATTACCATCAACAATGGCAAATCCCCAATTCATAATGTTAATTCAAATCCCAACTATTTTCCGTCAATCTATCTCTTCAATCAACAACAAAACCCCATCAACCAAAACCATCACCATTCTTTCCTGTTAAACTTCTCAGCAAGACATTCAGTTTAAACCATATTTTTTTTTATTTTTAGTGAAACCATGGCTAGCAGATGGAAACATTTCAAAATTACCATGATTGATTTTGAAGAAACCTAAGTTCTAGGTGTAGTTACCTAAAATCTGAGAGAGGCTAGAAGTGGGATTCTTGGGTTTCTGAAAGTGAGTTACGGAAGGTTGAGCACGAAAAGTCTCTGCCTAAACCATGCATAGTGGCCGTTCAAAGGCTGCTTCAGTCACAAGGAAGAGGTTTAGGGCTGGTCTTCGGGAGGCAAGAAGACGAAGAGAGAGATCAGAGAATTCTAGGATTTGAAAAAGAATTGCTCTGAGAGGTTATGAGAAAGATGATGATAGCTTGGAGAAATAGAGGACCTATTTATAGCTGAATTCTCTAATCTCGGGTCGGTGAAGATAAGAATTGCTTTCCATGCCGTGCGGATCAATTCTATCGTATCTTCAGGAATAGAGATAAACTAGGTTGAATTTATCTCATTATTCCACCGCCTCTACTCTCTTCTGAGATGAGAAATAGGTCGGGTATTTCTCACACGTGCCATTCACCGTCATACCAAAACCCTAATTGATATCCCCCATTTGTGTGAAGATGAGTCAGCCTTTGTAATGATGTGTTGAGAGAGAAATATTCTCTTTAGCCGAGTTAGCGAAGATAAAGATATTCTTCGATCTGTAATAATGACTAGGACGAGTCACGTGAAAAGACATGAGATGCCTCAGAATTCTTGTGGGGAGTCTAAAAAGGAGACTCGGTTCCTACATGAGGCTCGTGTCTATCATGGGGAATATTCAGCCTTGTCTTAGATTTCCCGAGAGATGTGAATCCCTCCGAGATTTCGAGGAGAGATTTGAATCTCTACGAGATTTTGAAGAGATATTTGAATCTCTCCGAGATTTTACGGACGGATCAAAATCTCTACGAAGATTTTCTTAACGATCTGAATCTCTTTGTGGTCAGCTGGGACTCGTCCTAATGAGAGAGAAAAGGCTTTATACGCCCGATTAGTGTCACCGCGAGACTTTGGCTCACTTGTGTTTGACCAGTGTATCTTGCAGAGATGTGCTAGGAATCAATTGTGCACGTATTTATGGGGCCGACATGACCAGTATATCTCAGAAAGATGTTCTAAGAATCTGTCGAAAGGGCCCAGAGGCAGAATAACCAGTGTATCTTGCGGGGATGTCCTAGGAATTATTCGAAAACCTCAGTAAGTCGAGTTAGAGCCTAGAGTAGACATGACCAGTGTATCTCGCGATGATGTACTAGGAATCATTCCTTGATCTCAAATAGGATGAGTCGTGCTTACAGGAGACATGCATATCTCCGCTCTGGGTCATAAGTCCGCCGGGGACATTTTTACGCATCTACAGAGCCTACATGACCAACAGTATCTCGTCGAGGATGTATACTACGAATCATGGCATCACAATCAGCTGCGTCTAGCGAAGACATGCTGGAATTGTGGTTTTTCTGGTTCATAAGTCTGTCGGGGACGTTTTACGCTCTACAGAACCTACGTGACCAGCAGTATCTCGCGGGTATGTGTGCTAGGAATCACGGCATCACGACCAGCAGTGTCTCGCGGGGACGTATACTATAAATTGTGGCTAGGGGTGCCTTGAGGGCAAGGGGTTAATCTCTCCCGTGAGAGTTGAGTTTTGTCATATGATCTTGAAATCACACTTTTTCCCCTTATCCAAATTTCACCATCTACGCTAGGGTTCCCCAAAATTTCAATTCAAAAAAAGTAATTAAAATTATATTAAAATTAATGGTGTCCATGGAAAATTAAGGTAATAATTATGAACCGACAAGCATGATTGTGTTAGGGGATTTGAATTTCTTACAAGTATGAAGAAGATTTGGGTTTTATTTTGAAGCAACAGAAATAGGGAAGAAGAGATACACTGTCGATTAATTGGAGATGACGGGATAATGTTGTTGTTGCTCCATTAGTTCCCGAGTGATTGAAGAAATCCCTCTGCCATTAAGTTGATAGTGATAGTAATTTTGAAGCATCAACGAGACGAAGGGTCTTCCGAATTCGAGTTGGTAATTTTGATGATGTCGATTTCTCCTTACTTGAAGCTATAGAGAAATCTCACAACTCAATCGAAGTTCTTGATCTCAAAACCCTAAAAAAAACTTTTATTATCTTTCGAATGAAGACTAAAAGATAACATTGAAGCTCGATTGAAGTATCCAGACCAGCCTGAGAGATTTGTTGATTCTGAAATTGAACTCCTTGAAGAAATCGAGAAGCTTTAAATCCTTGCTGGTGGACTTGAATTGTTTCCCGAGTTAGTAAATCTTAACACAGTTCAATAGATTATTGGTTTTTTAGGTCATGAAAATACTGATATTGCTATTGATGTTGTTTGGTTTACTTCAAAATCTAACTGATGAAGATGTTTTAGAGGATAATGATGAACAATGCTTTAGAGTTACTTGTTCAAAATACGATAGAAGAATACATAAAAAATAAGAGGATATTTTAGGTATTTAGTGTAACACGTGCTTGGTTTTTCCGCGTGAACATCTCTGCTGACTCGGATAACTGAATTATGGATGGAAAAAGTAACGATAAGAGGAAATACTAATTTTAATCTTTTTGGGGAGGAAACGCTAATTAGCAATCTTGGCAAAGGAGGAAATGCAAAATTCCCCAATAAAGTGGCAAGGAAGTTGATGAAGGAGGAGGAGGAGGAGAAGTTCAAGAACAAGTTCAACAAGAAGATCAATTACAAGGTAAGACAGACGGTAAGAAAGATGGTCCAAAGAAGAAGAAAGGGTACCATATGCCCGACCCGAAGAGGATGCTCCCTCCCGGCCCAATAGATCCCGTTTATGGGTTACCCAGTGATAAATGACAGTTTTTATGGAGGTACAAAGAGAGTTGGGCCGCTTTCGTCTGCAATACCAATGTAACTATCTCAACCTTATGATATTCGTTTAGTGTTTTGATTATTGACTATCGTTTTTTTTAGGAGCACTCCGATAATGTTCTTCCTAGGAAGCCAGGAATGTCAGCAAGTTCCATGAACTTATGGCCACTGGAAGGATTATAATCAACCGTAAGAGAAGTACCGGAAGTAATCGAACTAATCGTTTCTACGGGGTTGTTAGCTGCGCTTGAAAATTCGGCTGTTGGTTGCGACAAACCTCTTGTTTCCACCTTTGCTGAGATATTTTGCGGGAAAATAGATACTTTCCATCTTCCGCTTAACGAAATGACGATAACTCCTAATGATGCACCGTTGATCACTGGCCTAAGCATAGCAGGTAAAGCCGTGAGACACAAAAACTATGCGAATGAGCTTGAGTGGCACAATATTTATGACTTCACCAAGAAAGTGTTCCGTTAGGATGTGGATAAACCCAAATCAGAGATGCTATTAGTTGAAGCAAAGCAAAGAATCTTCGATCTCGCGAGCTCGAGGGGCCAATTCATGGGAACAAAGAAGCTTCGTGCATGATATGATTTTAACAAGTTGTAGAAAGTGGTAGTAAAAGTTCGTTCAACTCGGACGTGTAAAGATTGATTTTAGATCTAATTCTTAATTAAACAAGAAAATATGTAGAAGATGATATCAATAATTCAAGAGACTGAGACTCAGGATTCCACCATTAATCACATTCAGTTCATGTAATGATTCTAGACAATTCAAGCTCTTTTGTTGACTCTATTTCTTTGCCAAAAGTAGATTTTGTAAAACATTAATTGTAGATCATAAGCATGACGCATCAAAAGCTCTAAGTCTAAGCATACATCATCAAACAAATTCACAACTAATTAATAAAAATCATAAATCAATTAAAACAAGTTCAAATAGTAAAAGGAATCAATTATAGTTACCAATCAATTGTGAAACATGGCTTCCTCCATTGTCCCAGTGTTGGGGTTTAGCTCCTCATGCTCAAAATGCACCCAAAAGATAGAAAAATGGCTCAAAAGGTGTTTTTATTGAAAAATAATATTATGCAGCGTGTTTGTAACAGATATAATTGTTACAAAACCCACTGTTACAGAGAAACCCTAACAGGAATAGTTGTTGCAAAACTTTTACAAGTTTGAAAGAAAAGGTGACGGTTTTGGTCGTCTTCTTCCTCTCGACTGCAGCTTCTTCTCTGTAATTTTACTTTCTCTTCTGTTCTGTTTCTAAGCTTTCTGCCACTTCCCCAAAGTCTCGATTCCCTTTATATGACTTGAATGAAACTTTTTATAGCCAACAGGTCACGTATAACTCAAGTTAATCCCCAAAAATATCACCTACTTTTCTCCCTCGGCCAAGTCACGAGAATAGCTCTCTGCAACTTTTTTACGCGTTTTCCAAACCAAATCCCACGTCCCAGACTCTCTTAAAGATAATATTAACTAAAACAGAGAGTCATATTTCCTTATCTATGCGTATCTTTCCCAGAATAATCTGAAAATTACCGAGAATATATGCAACTCTCTGTTTTGATTCAAATCGACAACTACTCCTCTTTTCTCGAATATGGACGCCTTACCTTCCCTGTTTTGGACTAACGGTACAATATCCATCATATTCCACGTCCAACTCCAACAAAAACTCTTGAAAATCCGTTCCAGGGAATACGCAGCAAGCCGTGAAACTCTCAACACCTCTGTTTCCTCCAACATGATTATGCAGCCAAATCTGATCGATCAAAACACACATATCATCTCTATTATGCTCTAACAGGACCATCCCAAATAAAATCAGCTCTTGAATCTCTCTAAGTTTTACTTAAATCTCGAACCCTAATCTGCCAGTGAAAAGAGAGCTTTTCCCGCCAAAAGTGAAAATTCGAATTTGGGAAGAAGGTGCCCCTTATCCAATCATCGGGTGCTGTTAACACTGGGTGCTTTGGGGTGTCCTTAATGGGTGACTTTAATCATAGGGTGCCCCTTATTAATTGAGGTGCCCCTTATCCAAATGAGGGGTGTCTTTAGTAATTTTCTCCACGAGCGCAAAAACCACTTTTCGAGCCAATTTTGCCGCAAAAACTTATTTCTCCAAAAACACCTACAAGAACATAAAATAATCAAATAAGTACAAAATCGAGCACTAACAAAACACATATTGAGATCAAAATAGACACATAAATGCGTCTATCAAATACCCTCAATCTTATTATTTGCTAGTCCTCGAGCAAATCTAATAAAAATAAAAATCCCAACTCACTGTCGCAGGCATCGCGATTGCACTTAGCGTGTGCAACAAAGCCTTTAAACCCCTAGGTGGCCCTAGTGGCCGAGTTATAGTCTCGGGAGGGTTTACTAGAGATAGACCCACAAAACCTTTACTCCATACCCTAGCTATCTACGCAGAAACTTGGAATAGCACTAAAGAATCTCCTTGGTTGGCATACTCTCATTAACTATAAAAAGAAGTACCCTGATTCGAAATTCCAATTGATATACACGAGTTTGCACTCACATGCCAAAATTCATATATAAGTGACAGATCTCTACTCAGATAGTCGCACTATGGACATCAATATCCGCAATCAACAAATCACATGAATAGATTAAGAAGATGGATATAGAGAAAAACGTAAATGGTTTTGATGTTGATTAAGGTGAACGGTGTTTCCCATATCTGTCTGAAGGCCACTGCCAAGATGAACCTATCCTTGTGGACTGAGATACTGGTCTGACTAATATCAACACAACTGGCATATACAAGGGAACCAGTGGTCGACAATCCTAATTCTAGATCAACTCAGCTGGCATATACAAGGGAACTAGTGGTCGATTTTATTAAACAATTTATTCCGGTTGGTCTGATGGTCTGCTCTCAATTTTTTTTTTTATTTTTTTTTTAATCTTTAATCTTTTTTTTAGCAACTCAATCACTTTATTTCATCCCAGCGGTAGTAACAACTCGATGCGCGTGACTCACCAAATCACTTAGAGAAACATATTTTAAAAAGAAAATAAAATAAAAACAGAAGGTGAAAAAGACTCAACGAGATATGACGAAACTACCTTGTTATTTTTAACACCTGAGATCTGTGCTTTTATGAATAAACTCTATTTAGATGCTTCCATCTACTCAGATTGGTTCCCCAACTCCTACAACCAAGATGCTTCCATCCACTTAGATTGATTAGTACCATCCTTAATAGGCATAAATTTCTAGGCTCTGGAATTTAATTATTGCAACTAAAAAGTTTCTCCCATACCCCCAAACTTAAATCTAGCATTGTCCTCAATGTTCTAAAGATAAAATTAAAAGCATGAACAAGGAGAAACTGTTACCACTTGAAGCAAAAAAGATAAGGAAAGATATTACCGTGTCGCATGAACATGGGTTACCTCCCAAGTAGTGCTAAGTCTAACGTCTTCAGCCAGACATCAAATACCACAAAAATGACTAATTATCTTTTAAATCATATATCAATAGTCAAAACAACTGTGGATCCACAAAACCAAATAAAACTGCCACAATTATGAGACAATTGCACCGGATTAGATAAATAAACAGATATAACACAACCTGATCTAAAACTTCTTGCAAGACAACTGGGTTTATCTGTGGCGCCCACTTGGGATTCATATGAGTGTCTTGACATATATATTCATCTGAACAACGGGTCTTCGATAACTGGATTTCCTCCTGGACAGTATCAGGAAGATCAGGTTGTGGAGTTGGAAGAGACTCAAGTAATACCTCAGGCACACTAGGATCGATTCCCAAGTTAGGGATTTTTAATGGGGAAACTTAACCATCACTACCCAAAAACTTAGGGTAGATAGTATTCTCAGACAAACCTCTAACTATTGCTTGAATTTCTGGATCCTCGGAGTCTTTAAAATACTCAAAAGCTTCTTCTAGATCATTACCCCCAAACTTAGGGTCAACACTATTCTCCGTAAGACCTAGCACTATGGATTGAATTTCAGGGTCTGTAGAGTCTTTAAAGTACTCGAGAGATTCTTCAAGTTCAAGAGTTTGGTAACCTAACTGACTTAAGAGAATCTCATCGAATTCATCCAAAGAATCATCAAATAGAGTGTCGTCCCAATTATCCTGAACTAGATCCTGAACTAAAGTGTTAATCATATTCACTTCCTCTAAATCATCAAAAGTTTGTCTAGTAACAGTAAATACATTTAGTTCAGTGGTCATATTACCAAAGGATATATTCATAAGCCAGGTCCTACAGTTGATGATGGCATTAGTTGTGGCTAAAAATGGGCGACCTAAAATCACCGGTATTTGAGCACTGGGGTCCTGAACAGGGTGAGTATCGAGAACAACGAAATCCACTGGATAAATAAATTTATCAACCTCAATCAGAACATCCTCTACGACACCACGAGGTACTTTGACAGACCTATCAGCTAACTATAGGGTCATTTTAGTCGGTTTCAATTTACCAAGACCTAGCTGGTTGTAAACATGATATGGGAGTAAGTGATAGACGCATTTATGTGTCTATTTTCATCTCTTTTGTGTATACTGTTAGTACCCATTTCTGTACTAATTTTGGTATTTTACCCCTTTGTAGGTGTTTTTGGAGGAATAGGCTTTTGCGGCAAAATTGGCTCGAAAAGTTGTTAAAGGCTCCTGGGAGGACATTTGCTATTCGGACTCTCATTTTGGATAAGGGGTAACCCATTTCCAAGCAGCTGCTAAGCACAGACCGAGACTGGATAGGGGGAGGACAAATTTCTTCATGTTTTCAAAAATCAGAAAATGGCGGGAATTTCTTTCTTTTTACAGACGATTTCTGGGATGAATTTTTGATCGATTTTTATGGAGATTAAAGGGATGAATTTGATTGGGTTTGTTCCTATGGACCTAACAGGCAAGGTAAGGGTGTTGGAATGGATCCAAAGTGGCTAGAACTCGAATTGGAAGCGAAAACTTGCCAAAAATATCATGGTTTATTTTGGGCAAGTTTCTTGGTTTATTTTTCGAAATTTACGTGAAGAAGTGGAAGGAAACTCTTCTTAAAGACTTGTTTCTATCAAGGGAGGAGTTTGGACAGCTTTTATTGATCGAATGCACGTGAAACAGAAATCAAAAGGGAAATAACGTAACGTGCTGTGGAGAAAAAAAAACCAAGTTTATTCTCGAATTTTCTTTGCTCTACTATGTATAAAAGGGTTGGTTAGGGTCCTAGGAAGGGAAGAAAGAAGTTAGGGGAAGTTTAGAGCCTTAGAGAAGCTAGAAAAACCATTGGAAGAAATCACGTTCTGCTGGTGCAAACTGTGGCCGGAGAAGACGAAGAACATAAACAGCAGAAAAAGACAGTCGCATATTCTGTGACCGTAACTTTCAAACTTTAAACCTTTTGTAACAATTTTTCCAACAGTTATCTTCACTTCGCAACAGTTTCTCGGTAGAAATAGGTTCTGTAACACTTATATTAGTTACAAAACCCGCTGTTTAGAACTTTTCACTCTTTTAATCAACTTTTGAACACCAAAGATGTATTTTGAGCAAGAGATTAATATGAGGAGCTAAACCCCTTAGCCGAGGCGACGGAGGAAGCCATTGTTCCATGAAAAGTGGTATAATTCTATTTTTATTATTTATTGCAATTATTTTACATGATTTTTTGCATAGAACTTAAAAGAAAAATTGGTTTTTATTGAGTAGTTGTGAAGTGTTTTGATGGGACATGCTTGGTTTTAATATTTTTGATGTTTCATGCTTCGTGCTTACAATTATTACTTCAAGAACCAAATTAGAGGCAAATATTAGAGTCAACTTAAAGAAAAATATTGCATGAATATTGATTAGAATTTATCAAATAATTGGTCAATGGTGGAATCCAAAGTCTCGGTGTCTTTTTTATAATTTGATACAATTTTATTTTAGTTAATTTGAGTCTAAAAGAATCCTTCACAAGTTCGATAATCGAATCCTATTACCACCACTTTCACTACAATTAAAACTCACATCAGTAAGTTAACACTAGATCCTAAGTCAAGCAATGCCTTATCCACTGAATAATTACCGATCACATAAGAAATAGCGGGACATCCAAGGTCTTTATACTTAGGGGCTGTTTGGTTAAAAAGGATTGAACTTACCTGACCAGCTATAAAGGCTTTCTTATTGACGTTAAGCTTACGTTTTCGTGTACAAAGATCTTTAAGAAACTTGGCATAAGCAGGCATTTGCCTAATTGCTTATAATAAAGGGATATTTATGTTCACCTACTTAAATGTTTCCATTATTTCGTTGAAAGTCGACTCTCTCTTTGTTGGAGCTAACAACTATGGGTACGGGGCTCTGGGAACAAAATGAGACCTATCAGGAACCGCATTGGCATCACTAGAAACTTTGTCAGTCTCTTCAGCTAGTGGTTCCTCTTGGTCCTCTTGGGAACTAGAAGGTGGATCTACAGTACGTCCACTATTAGGCATGGTTACCTTATTGTCTACCATTTTTCCACTCCTAAGGGTTGTGACAGAATTCACTTGATTAAAGGTTTTATCTCCTCTAGGATTGGGTAGTGGTTGACTAGGGAACTTACCTTTTTCTCTTAGAGACTCATTGATCAGACTAACATGGTCTTTTAATTCGGAAAAAGCCTGACTATTTTCTTGTCCTATCCTATTGCTAGCTTGTAAATTCTGCTCAACCGAATGCTGAAACTTTGCAGTCTGCTGGGTTAACAAGGCGAGAGACTCCTCTAAACTGATAATCTTCTTATCTGAAGGGTTTTGAAACTGTGTTTGACTTGAAGGATTCTTAGTGTAGACAAAACCTGGGGGAGCATTAGAATTACTAAACTGACCTTGACTCTGGCCCTTAGACCATGAAAGGTTCAGATGGTTTCTCCAACTAGGATTATAGGTTTCTGAATATGGGTAAAACTTCTGAGAGTTATCATATCTACTGTTATTGTAAAGAGCATTGTCTTGCTTTTCCATAGTGTGGCCTTCCCAAAAAGGCTCTATTATACCACTAGTGTAACCCAATTCTAATACTTCTAACCTTTTTGCTATCGCTGCAATTTTGGCATCTGAGTCAAAAGATCCTTCTAACCTGTTAATGTTTCCTCTACCTAGAAGAATTGTTTTCTGAGGTTCCCTACTATTTTCCCATTGTTGGATCTTTTCAGCGATGTCATTCAAAAATGTCATTGCCTGGTCAACAGTCTTATTTCCAAACCCACATGTACACAAAGACTCAACCATGGTCGTTGTTGGGTAATCTAAACCATCATAAAGGATCTGAACTAACCTTACTTTTTCAAAGCCGTGATGAGGACATTGTGACAGTAAATCATTGAACCTTTCCAAATACCTATATAAAGATTCTCCCTCTTGTTGAGCAAATGTGCAAATCTGCTGCCTAATAGATGATGTTTTGTGCCTAGCGAAAAACTTATTGAAAAAGGAAGATGTAAGTTGTTCATATGTTTAAATTGACTCAGAAGTCAAACTACACATCCAAGATTTGGATTTATCTTTCAGGGAGAAAGGAAATAACCTAAGTTTTAGTTCTTCATCGTCTAGGTTTTTAATCCTTAGAGTACTACAAATTTCCTCAAAATCCCTAGCATGGAAATAGGGGTTTTCATTTTCCTTCCCTAAAAAGATTGGGAGCAATGGTCTCAGGTTTCAGTTCATATGTTGCATCAGTTTCAGCTAACTTAATGCACGAGGGATGAGTGGTCCTAGTAGGATTCAGCAAAGCTTTCAAAGTTGTCATTTCTGGCGCTATCGGAGTTTTAAGGGTTCTCTCCTTAGTAAAAGACGGACGATCAAAACTGGATTCTCCGAAAATCGGACTTTCTAAATTAAGGTAATCGTGATTCTTAGAACTACTAGGTGTCTCTCTAATGAAGCGACCTAGAGCGTCTCTTTTACGTTTTGGCATACAAAATAAATTTCTTAAATTGGAAGGGTAAGCAATCACAAATCAAGGACGACTCAACCAAATCAAACCTATTGATTTCTAGCAAATAAAAAGCATGATGGCTCCACTTAGATTGTTTATAGACCATCTTCTACTCTTCCAAGAGGCAACTAGGTATAATTTTAGCAAACCTCGTAGGACAATCCGAATAAAGTAAGTCGAAGAGAAGTAGGAGAAGCTCAGAGGATCTTTAATACCCCCACCTCTTTGGCAACGCTTCCCTGGGTTACAAGGCGGTTCTAATCAACTTACAGTAATCTTCCTGAACTTTGAGTTAGGCTAATAAGATGCCCAATATAGTCCTTTTGAACGACTTTCCTATAAACTCGTTACCTTATCGGTCTCGTTCTAGTCAAAATTTTAAGGCTTAGGTTCGCGTAGGTTACGTGTTCTTAAGGCAGGCAAGAAGAGAGCGGTGATGAAATCCGAACCCTTATCTTGTATGGCCAGGCCTTTCCCTTTGCTAGAAAAATAAATGTCCGTATTCAGTCCTCAACATATGCATACGAAGGAAGACAGTAAACCCGCTGACAGGGCCGCGGGTGTTTAGGATCTTACCTCCCGTTCCAGACGGGGGATGAATCGATTGTAGTCGACTCAGGCCACCAACTCCTATGTTAGTGTACGAACACGAGGGGCCGAGACAGTATCGTAACTGTCGTCCTTCCCTACAAACAGTTTATATTTGATACCACCCTTCTGTAGGGTTTAAAAATAATGTCCAGAATGTCCAAAG
This sequence comes from Papaver atlanticum, assembly GCA_023531105.1. Lineage (NCBI taxonomy): Eukaryota > Viridiplantae > Streptophyta > Magnoliopsida > Ranunculales > Papaveraceae > Papaver > Papaver atlanticum. Next base: position 5,608,880 of record JAJJMB010011819.1, read on the forward strand.
TCCCAAAATGTCCAAAAAGTTCAAACATAAAAATAAAAATTACAAATAAATAAATAAACCCTAATACAGTTTTCTAATAAAAAGAAAAACCCTAAAAAAAAAAAAAAACTTTGTCTTTTCCTCGTTTCTTTTCGCTTTGTGTTTGACTCCAAGTCTTTAGATAATCACCAATATCTTTGGCTCAGCTTTCTTTTGAATCCAATATCCAAACCTGTAACCAAAACACAAATACCCAAGAAAACGTAAAATAGAACAAAAGAATAAAAAATCACTAAAAACCTAAAAACAAGTCCGCGTCGGCGGCGCCAAAAATTGGTGTGATTTTAACAAGTTGTAGAAAGTGGTAGTAAAAGTTCGTTCAACTCGGATGTGTAAAAATTGATTTTAGATTTAATTCTTAATTAAACAAGAAAATATGTAGAAGATGATATCAATAATTCGAGAGACTGGGACTCAGGATTCCACCATTAATCACATTTAGTTCATGTAATGATTCTAGACAATTCAAGCTCTTTTGTTGACTCTATTTCTTTGCCAAAAGTAGATTTTGTAAAACATTAATTGTAGATCATAAGCATGACGCATCAAAAGCTCTAAGTCTAAGCATAAATCATCAAACAAATTCACAACTAATTAATAAAAATCATAAATCAATTAAAACAAGTGCAAATAGTAAAAAGAATCAATTATAGTTACCAATCAATTGTGAAACATGGCTTCCTCCATTGTCCCAGTGTTGGGGTTTAGCTCCTCATGCTCAAAATGCACCCAAAAGATAGAAAAATGGCTCAAAAGGTGTTTTTATTGAAAAATAGTATTATGCAGCGTGTTTGTAAGAGAAATAATTGTTTCCAAAACCCACTGTTACAGAGAAACCCTAACAAGAATAGTTGTTGCAAAACTGTTACAAGTTTGAAAGAAAAGGTGACGGTTTTGGTCGTCTTCTTCCTCTCGACTGCAGCTTCTTCTCTGTAATTTTACTTTCTCTTCTGTTATGTTTCTAAGCTTTCTGCCACTTCCCCAAAGTCTCGATTCCCTTTCTATGACTTGAATGAACCTTTTATAGCCAACAGGTCCCGTATAACTCAAGTTAATCCCCAAAAATATCACCTACTTTTCTCCCTCGGCCAAGTCACGAGAATAGCTCTCTGCAACTTCTTTACGCGTTTTCCAAACCAAATCCCACGTCCCAGACTCTCTTAAAGATAATATTAACTAAAACAGAGAGTCATATTTCCTTATCTATGCGTATCTTTCCCAGAATAATCTGAAAATTACCGAGAATATATGCAACTCTCTGTTTTGATGCAAATCGACAACTACTCCTCTTTTATCGAATATGGACGCCTTACCTTCCCTGTTTTGGACTAACGGTACAATATCCATCATATTCCACGTCCAACTCCAACAAAAACTCTTGAAAATCCGTTCCAGGGAATACGCAACAAGCCGTGAAACTCTCAACACCTCTGTTTCCTCCAACATGATTATGCAGCCAAATCTGATCGATCAAAACACACATATCATCTCTATTATGCTCTAACAGGACCAGCCCAAATAAAATCAGCTCTTGAATCTCTCTAAGTTTTACTTAAATCTCGAACCCTAATCTGCCAGTGAAAAGAGAGCTTTTCCCGCCAAAAGTGAAAATTCGAATTTGGGAAGAAGGTGCCCCTTATCCAATCATCGGGTGCTGTTAACACTGGGTGCTTTGGGCGTGTCCTTAACGGGTGTCTTTAATCATAGGGTGCCCCTTAGTAATTGAGGTTCCCCTTATCCAAATAAGGGGTGTCTTTAGTAATTTTCTCCCACGAGCGCAAAAACCACTTTTCGAGCCAATTTTGCCGCAAAAGCTTATTTCTCCAAAAACACCTACAAAAACATAAAATAATCAAATAAGTACAAAATCGAGAACTAACAATACACATAATTGATATCAAAATAGACACATAAATGCGTCTATCAGTGCACATGGAAAAGAGGTGACCCAGCAACGTATCGTTGCTACGGCCAACGCATATATCTTATACGTCTTGGAAGTTGTTATCTTCCCCGACATTTCCGATGCCCGTGTGAACGCCAACTATATTCAGTTGTTGCAATTGTTTAACAAAATTCGCAAGTACTGTTGGGGATGTGCCATCCTTGCACACTCGCTAAACGAGTTGAGAAAGGCTTCTAGGGCTCGAAGGCACCAAATCCGAGGGAATATGGTTCTTATGCATGTGTGAATATATTTGTACTTTCCAGAGTTTTCTAACAGGGCTTTTATGAATAACCACTGGGACAGTAATTATTATGGAGACAAGTACACCTTCAACGGTAGGCCGAAGTCACAAAAGAAGGAATATCTGGCATTAAGACGCCAATTAGAAAACATGACGAAGAAAGATGTTTCCTTTCACCCTTACACGGAGGATTTGGATAAAGAAAAGATGGTTGAGTGCGACGAACAACGTTCTTTTGGCCCTTTGTTTCACCCAAAAGGATATGCAATGTACAACCCGACGAGAGTCGCAAGACAATGCGGATATGTTCAAAAATCTCGCGTGAGCACAAGCAGTTTAATTTGGATGAGACTAAAATCAAGTCATTTGATAATGATACGGATGTTGTTCACAAACCTTTACCATCATCTAATTACTGGGAAGATAGAAGGTACATAATACATATGATGGATGGCCATTCTGAAACAGATGATGAGGCAACTTTGGATTACATGTCATGGTACCTCAACATTTCGCATACTCGAGTGGTACGAGTCGAGGAGAGTCCCCAAATCAAGGAAAAATATATAACTCTCGAATACCTGGTGCATATTGATACTCAATTATGGTTTTGTTAATGGTTTTAGCATGATTTGTTTATGTTAGAGCAATGCTCGGTTGAACCCACAAGTTTTGTTATCTCAAACTTGTTGCCAATGTTAGATGACTAAAACTATATCTTGATTTCTAATCTACTAAGTCAGTCTCGAACTAGGTTAGAATTTGGTAGTTGAGTATCATACATCACCCTCGAAGACTAAAGATCGACGAAAACATTTGGAGAACTTCTGTATCAGGTATTGAAGACTGAATCATTCTATTTCACTCATTATCTCACCATTCTATCTGTTGATACAATGTCGTATGACTTTTAATAGATTTACAAAGAAGGAGTTTCGAGTTAAGAGTATCTTGTTAAAAATCTCGAAATATGGTTTTAGAAAAGATGTTCGACGAACCTTAACAATATCAGTTCTAAGTAATTTATTTTTTTGTGGATCAATTGAAAATTTCCCGTGCAAATGATTTTATCACGTGGGGATGTTTCAAACATCATAAGAGAGAAATTCAGAACCACTGATATTTCTGATCATGGTAGATTGGCGAACCAGTTCGCAAACCATAGATATCTGAGATCTAGAAATACAGGAAGGTTGGCGAACTAGTTCACGAACCGTTGTGAGCTTATTCTTAAATTTGGTATTTTAGGTTATCAGTTGGCAAACCCGGTTCATGAACCGCAGTCAACTGAGTTTGGTAGTTTTGTAGGATTGGCGAACCCAATTCACGAACTGTTGCACCCTGACTCGTGAACAAACCTAAAGGTTGACGAACCGTTGTATCAACTGTCCCAGCAGATTTTAGCATATGCTTAAAGACTTATTTTTTAAATATGTTTGGCATTGCTAGAACCCACTCAAACATTTCTAAGACTTCATTGATCACTCAAACACTTATGTCTGGCATCATGATTAAACTCTTAGGTGTTTAAATAAACATCAAATTGTTTTTAGTTCTTTGGCATACTTGACAAACCGAACAATCATTATACGCGGTTCCAGAACCGGTCCATAGTGTATATTCTTCTATTGTATTTTCAAGACCTAAAAGTGTTTGCTTGATTCTCAAGTTATCTTTGCTTGATTCTTAAGTTATTTTAGCTTGAATTCTAAGCAACTCCTGGTCTTTGAAAACCATAAATAGAGATGCTCTTTTAACTGGGAAATTCAATCCCTGACACCTTTTGTGCTAGTTGATTCTAGAGTCGTCCTCTATAGACCTAGGTTTCCTCTGAGAAACATAATTAGGTTTACGACTAAAAGACTTCACTTTAGGGATTCGTGAAGCCGGGTCCGACTATCTTTAACTTGATAGTTCATGTATCCTGATCTTGCTTGTATCCTGATCTATTCGCCTCAGACTTTGTGATTCCTCAAGATAGATATTTGAAAAATGATCTTAATTGGTCTTTTGAACATTGTTCTTAAGAGGTGGTTACGAATCTACACTGGTCTTCGGGAGTCGTAAGTTCCGGATTTGTGACGTTTGCTAGATTTGTCTATTGCAAACAGATTTTCTCACCTTGATCTTTGATCTAAACGGAAATCAAATAGGCTTATATGTTAGAGGCAGATTGGTATCAAAATTCTCCACTTTGGATGAATCAACTCTTAGGATGTAAAGGACGCCAGCTAAGGGAATCAATTGCGTAGAGCCTTGCGAGGTTCAAGAGACGTAAGGAGCACGATTGTAAATGAATCGCTTGGAGGGAGGATTCAGTCTCAACTACATTCCAGTCTGAAGTCTGATAGCAAGCTAGTGTTTATAGCGTCTTAGTAGATTTTGGTGTTGAAATCTGGACGAGGCCCCGGGGGTTTTCTGATGTTGTAGTTTCCTAGTTAACAAAACTTCTGGTGTCTTGTGTTTTTCCTTTTCCACATTATATTGTTTATCTTTATAATTATATTTACGCAAGTTCTACGTATTAAATCTTAGTAGATACGCCCATCTAATTGTGAACGATTACGGGACTAGTTTCTTGTAGAATTCGTATCTTGAAAGATAGATAACAAGTTTAATTACTTGGCAGAATTCCGATTGGATTATTTTGGATACAACTAGATTGATCTTGGATATTGATTTTTGAGATAATCTAAGTATTCTTCTTAACAATGGTTCACAGACTCATTGTCTATATACATACTGATTGAGAAGAGGTAGAGATATAAACTCTATATACCTATTGTCAAGGATCATTTAGTTGGTTCACTTGCAGTTTTTTCCATATAGGTTGCCGAACAAAAAATTTGGCGGTGTACTTGGTACCCCCAGCGTTTTCAGTTGAATGTTTTTTGTTTACAATGAAAACAGAAAAGACGAATCGTGCATCTGATAAACAAAGCAAGGCTACGTATAAGAGAAGGAATAAAGGTTGGGGAGAATAAAGAAAGTTGATATATTGAACAGTCTGGAAGATGTACATGCAGATGCAAAGTTTGGGGAAGAGGTGGAGAAGAAAAAGCAAAAGAGGAAGAAAGTCGTTGTGAAAAGGAACTCTCAAGGTGAATCATCCACCACCCAACATGATACCCGCGAAGAAAAACCTCTTAACGAGGACGAGGTACTCGTGGTCGTGGACGTGGTGGTCGTGGTGTTGGTGATGAAGATTATAATGAATGAATGAACTTTGTGAATCTTTAATTATGGACAATTACAGAGTCAAAAACATGTATTGAACTTATGTTTGTTGGTCGAATTATGTTAGGTTATGTTCGTCAGTTTATGAGTGAATGAATCCGGTTAGTTTTGAAATTGTTGTCTATGCCTACGACGCGACAAAAGAACTACAATTTGGGCAAAAAATGTAGGATTCTGGCATTTTATTCAGTCAGAATCGGTTTATGTTTAGCTACATAAAAACCGATTCTACCTTTTCTCTAAGGTTACAGTTTCAGAATCGATTTTTACAAGTTCACCATATATACCGATTAGAGAATTTCATTTCTTTATTTTGTAAGTGTTCATAATTGGTTTATATAGGTTTAGTTAAAGACCAATTCTGAAAAACAAAAAAATCAGAATTTTGACAACCTATATAATCGGTTTATGTGGTGAAACATTAGATCTGATTCTTGTAAGGAAAAGTGGCACTGTTTTTATATGTTTTTTTGTTTGTTTTTTTACAAGAATCGGATAAACATGGGCTTCATTGTAAAACGATTATGGCAAGACAGATTTTATCTGATTTTGCAAGGCCAAAATCGATCTATGTTGACATTTCTAGAAACCGATTGTATGAATTGATTTAAAAAATAAATAGTTGTTGAGTATTCATCTATATAAGGACAACCTCTTTCCCAAGCACATTTTGCCCCAAAATTGCAACTTTGAGCTTGGAAAATGGAATGAGATCCAGAAGAATATATGCAACTCGTGAAATCGTTCATTCCCGCCTTCCACGAACGTCTGAATGAACTATATTCAATGTTTTGGAAGAGAGTGAAAGAGTTCTCTTATGAGCGCTCCACGAATCCAAAAAAACGTAAATGGGGAGACTTAGCGTTTCAATTCGCGTACATAAAAGGTGAATTGCGAGAGTATGTTAAAGTTAGACAAATGGTGTACGACCATCATCCACAAGCTCCTCTTGGTGAGAAAGTGAGTAATCCGATATTTTTGTACCCATGTCATCGTTTAATGTTTGCATACTAACGTGTAGTTCATTTAATTGCAGCTGGAACGATTCAACGGCCTATGGAGAATTTGTAATGGGAAAAAAAAGTTCATTCACCACAAGGAATATGTGGTGTTGTACCGTCATGCTCGGAGGTTCATTGATGATGTATTAACGTGCAAGATTCAAGAATTCAGATACTAAATTGTCCTATATATGTAATGCGTTAATTTTCTAAACTATGTAATGTGAATATGAATGAATATTTTGTTTATGAAAGTATCATATAATCGGTCATTGTGTACATTTATAACTTCTTTTTGTAATAATCGGTTTATGTGTACATTAATAAGGACCGATTCCGGATTTTCTTCGTGAGTTGAAAAAACTCAACCCAAAATCGATCTATAAGTGCAAGAGCATAAACCGATTCTGGGTGAGTTTTTTCAAAAAAAAATCAGAAATTTTACATAGTTTGATGATGATTTAAGATAGGTGATTTTTAGGTTAACATGATTAAACATCAACTAATCACCCGAATTAACACTAATTAGTCAGGAATAAATTAACTATTAAGTAAAATAATTTAACAAAAGGTTTTCCATTTTACTTCAAAATATTAATTTTTTGTCTTGTAGCCGGACCTCAAATAACATGCCTAGGTCTCAAATTTGGGAAGAAAAAGAAAAAAGGTCCACTCTACCCTCTTAGATGGTGAGATTTCTTAATGAATTTCCGTTTGCCTTGGAATAATGAAAAAGAAAAAGACCTATCAAAATTGTGCGGTCATAAAATCCCCATATTCACAAAGTTGGCGCTTTTGACTCTACTATCCTTGGTTCCTTACAGTTATTCCCAAATCAGAAAAGAGCCCCCCTACAACTGTATACAGTATACACCACACGCTCACGGAAGTTTTAACTTCCTATATAAACCTCAATCCACTGCCTTCGTGTTCACACAAAAACAAATCCTACTTCTCCACCTCCTCGGCCAACAAAAACTAATACAAACTTCTCTACCATAACCTTCTTAATTTATTTTCTCAGAAATATCTCTAATGGCATCAATTAGCAAAGGAGAAAACCAACAAAGAAAGCAAACCACTAGTAGATTGCAAAGGAGAGCACCAGCATCGATCCAAGTAAACCCAGCATCAAGTTTTGCACAAGGATGGAAAGTAGCGATACCTCTTTTATCACCTTTAGCTATGTCACCTACTTCACCGCCTAATGGAGATCGAACGGCTGAGGTCTCATCATCATCAATTTCAACAGAAAAGGCTAATTTAATCAAGAGTAACTGGCAACATCCATCGGCTCCATTTCATTACGATCCAACTAATAATATTAACAAACCTGCTAAACAATTTGTACCTTCTTTTGTTCCTCGTTGTAGATAGTGTTAGTATCAGTGATACATCATATTTAGATCTTCTGATGTATGCTTAATTATGTACTACCATGGTTAAATCCTTGCTATCAAGAAAGTTAATGGATCAATCAAGATTCAGTATATATACGGATTACTATACAGTATTATTAGTTGTGTATTGCATATGCATATCGATACCCATGTCTTTTTCTTATCTACAGTTATTGGTTAACAAGGTCCACTTTATTAGTAATAAATATTTGATTGGACTATTTGGTTTGTGGTACACTATTGACTTCATTCTCGTCGTATTCATGGTCGTTCATTCTCGTCGTATTCATGGTCGTTCAAATTAGCAGTTTTATCCCAAAAAGCCGGTTAATCAAACTGTTCAATTTAATCAAGAACAACTCTCTTACGAATAATGTGTGGACGTTAGTTCGACAGCTGAACAAGAGTGATGTCTGTCATACATTTTCTGTTTTTATGATACTGACCATTTTTAGGTTCAACAGTAAATGTTAATATCCAACTTTGCCGTTTCATTAGAGGAATATACATTTTTCACTGTGAGTAGCAGATTTTTTGGTACCAGTCATCCACATGACTTTATCTCATACTACAATGATTATATTTAGTTCTTCTTCTTCTTCAAACTTACACTTTATAATAGGTCTTCAAGCCTTTATCCTCTTCAATGATACGCAGGAGCTCAGGACTGAAATCATTAATATCCAACTCAACAAACCTTTCGGAAGGATAAACAGCGGGTAAGACATCAGCTGCACGATTAGTTTCACGATACACATGGCCAACTCTAACTCTACTAAATCTTCTCCGGAGGTGGCAGATCTTACTCCATAAGAATAAAATATCCCAACCAGGTTTAGGGTCAAGGTTATTCATTAAGAAATGGACAACCATGAAATCAGTACATATATGGATTTTATGCTGATTCTTCAGGATGGCTAAATAAAAAGCAAGGTCAACTCCCCGGAGTTCTAGAGATAACACAGATTCAGAGCTAGTACCTCCAATGGCAGCAGCAACAGGGATGCCTTGATGATTCCTAATAAAGGCAGCAAAACCACCCGAGTCATCTCTTTCTGAACCATCAATGTTGATCATTACTTCATCAAAAGCAGGAAACTTCCATCTGCAAGCAATTTGTTTCTTAGTAATAAGCTTGCAAGAAACACCCCATCTGCTTAAGAAAGATCTCACAGAAGGTTTATCAAAATCAGTAAAATTACTAGCTTGAACTTTCAATCTAACATCAGCAATAATGAGATAGCTAACAGAATCAACACTATTAGATTGATGAGAGTGGACCCTTTTATTCCTCTCTTTCCAGATGTGATATATAAAACTGTTAAGAGCAAGTTTTTTTATAGTGTTTACAGCTCCATCTCCAATAAAGTGTTCAGAACACCATTGTAGCTCAAGATCCCAACTGAGAAGAGCAGCTCTGAAATACCCTAACTTGTACAGAATGCCTTGCCAAATAACAGAGGAGAAGCTGCAGCTGCTGAAGAGGTGATTCTCATCTTCGGAGGAAGTGTTGCAAAGAGGACAAACAACATCATAAATGACTCCCCACTGAACAAGCTTACTTCTGGTTTTAGGTCTACGGTGCATAGCAAGCCAGCTAATAAACGAATGCCTAGGAATTAAACCTTTGAACCAAACCATATAAGGTCTGGAAAGAGTAATACTAGCATAAGTATGTTTCATGGAGAAAACACCACTACTACTAGCTTTCCAAATTTTCCTATCTTCTTCTAAATGATCAACAGCAACAGTCTGAAGTTGAGAAATTATAGAATTATCAAAGCCCATGACATCAGGGAAATGCCAATTACCATCTTTAATATAATCAGAAACATAATGAAGACCAAAATTACTCACAGCATGGATAGCAAAGACTGGTAACCAATCGCAAAGTCGTCCATTGGGATGCCAGAAATCAAAAAGAAAACTAGTATCCTTGCCATTTCCTAGAATGGTGCCAATAAGGGGGCAAGCATGCTCTCTACAATCTAAAATTCTCCTCCAACTCCAAGAACAATCCCTAGGGACAGGCATAGTCCAAAAATCTTACAAATCCCAAATGTGCCTAAAGTTAGAAGCAATATTTGTACTCTCAAGATTCTTAACACCTAAACCTCCTTGAGAAAACGGAGAGCATATCTGATCCCAAACAATCGGATTATGCTTTCTATCGAGGTCAGGACCAGACCATAAAAACCTTTTAAAAATATTATTAAGCTCTTTGATAACTCTTTTAGGTAGAACAAAATAAGAAAACCAAAAATAAACCATACCACAAAGGACAGCCTTAATAAGAAGCAATCTGGCTGAATAAGATAAGAACCTAACCTTCCAAGACTTGACTCTTTTTGTTATCTCAGTGAGCAAAGGAAGGCAATCAATGTAGGTAGGGATGGCAACGGATAACCGTTTCCGAAAATCCGGCATCCTATAGAATTTAATCCGACATATCGGATATCGGAATCGGATATTCTATCGGATTTTACCACTTAACCCTATCGGAATCAGAATAGGCTGATTCTGTTTGGTTACTATCCGACATCCGATAGCATAGGGATGTACTTGTAATTTCCTATCCCTAGGCTAGGTATTATCTGTCGGGAGAAACAACCATTCCATTCTCTTCTCTTTCGTCTTTATCATTTTTCTCACTCTCTAACAAAACTCACCGCAGAAACTCAGAAAGAGATCGATTTATTCGTGATTTGATCGAGAGAAAGGGACTGAGTGATCTATTTGATCGAGAATATTGATGATCAGAAACTCTCACTCAAGAAGTAAGTCATTAGTCATGAATCTAATTGAATCAATTGATTGTTTCGAAGTTATGTTTTTTTTCCCCCAAATCGATTGCGTATTTGCATGTTTGATGTTTGAATATTTCTGCTTTTAACTGTTAGAATCAATCATGTTCTTCTTTTAGCTTTTTCATTACAACTGAATTCAGATAAAATTAGGGTTTCGATTTTGATTTTGATTATTGGGTTTGAAATTTGAATAGAGATGACAACTGATAGGGGTTTATTTGATTTGAATTTAGGGTTTTGAGTTGTTTGATTGATTTCAATTTATATCAACCAACGACACCCTTAAAGCTGCTAGCCTGCTATATTTTGTTGTTGCTCCAAAGGTATTGAATTTTCAATCTTTCTTTTAGTTTAATTCTGTGTTTGGATTAGCATTTGGATAAGGTTGAATCCTTTTTTACATTATCTTGATTTGTTAGCTGTAATCTTTGGTTGGAATTGTTAGGGGGTTTATATGAAATCTCATGCTTTACCAATTGGAGTGGTGGTGAGTGTTGGGTAGATTTTATCATGTTTATGATGTTCAACTACTGTGACTGTCACTAGTATGTAACAAGCAAATCATGATATGTACTAGTAGATGAATTTTATTTTCCATGAAATGTACTAGTATGCAGTATGCTTCTTAATATCTGTATTAAGTTAAACGATCCTAGCTAGTCATTTTCTTGTTATTTACCAGACATTTCAGTTTGTATGTGAAAAGAAATCATAATAATATAAGAAGATTAATTCAAGTTGTTATTTGCAGAAGTTATGGCTTGTTTTCAAGTCTTCTAATAGCTGGTTACTTAGATGTGCACTGATTATGAACAGACTTAGATGTTATGGCACTGATTTGTTAACTAGTACTGGGATTGTTCCTGCTCTATCTCCTGCAAGTGACATTTGATGCAACGAAAAACAGCTAGTCACGTTTTTATATGTTTGAACCTAATTTTGAAATACTGCAGAATGGTTCTGATTATTTATTTCTTGGGTTGTTGTTGTTCTCAGAAAGTAGAAATAAGAAAATATATGCATATGAATTTTCAGACTGTAGGAATTTACACATTTAATGCTTATGGCTTATGTAGTTGAAAGGATGGCAACAACCCACTTTGTTTTTCTTTGATTAACTATTTGTCCATCTACTTCTAAGCATTGTTGATTGTTTGTGAATGCAGATATGGAAGTCGAGGACTTAAGTTGATGCAATGATGCAACATGCAACCAGGCAGCCAAAGAAGATCATCACTAGCCTGTTGAAATTGTTGTTTACTCTGTTAGAGATCCTTCAGAACAGCCAAAACAACTGAGGACATTGTTGATTAACCACTTTGAACTTGGTTGAAATTCAAACTTACCTTGATGAACTTTACGAAGGAGGAGAGCATTGAAAACTTCCATGACCATAACAAAAAGATAAGACGATAAAGGACAGCCCTGTCGAGAGAGGAATAGTCTACGCTAAAGTAACCTCTTTATATATATATTCTTGTCTAGAAGCAGGATTGCCAGGATTGAAAGTGAGAAAGGCCAAAAAGGAAAAAAAGAAAAATCAGCATATTGTATAGAGAAAAAACACAACTTAAAAACTTAATTCAGATAGTTTTGTGCAGATCATGCATAAACGACCGTCAAAACCTACAGTAAAACTTCGATAAATTAATAAGTTATTATTGTATTGAAACATACCAAATTTAATTTTAAATTTCTAAAATAAGTGTTCAAATATCTAGAGATTTTATTTACAATTCAAATTATTTTTGGGAAAATAATTGTTTGGTCCTATTTTATGTGGTCCCAAGTTAATTTGGTCCACCAACAAAAAGGGAATTCTATTTGGTCCTTATTTATTCAAAAATATTAAAGTATCTAAAATACCATTCTCTCTTATTTTCTCTCTTCCTCAGGTGCTTATTTTCTTTGTTTTCTCTCTTTTTATTTTCTCTCTTCTTAACATTAATAAATAAATAAAACTTAAAAATGAAATATCTCTCAAAATATAAGTCGAAAATTAATAAATTTTATATATTCGGAAAGGTCTCGTCGAGATCTACATAATGAATACCCATTATACTATGTTTCGAAATTTTCATTTTTTCGATATAATAATAGTTCATATCCAAGAATGAACACTATTTTAAAACATGGTAGTTCATTCTACTTCTAACATTTCATTTCGTAGAATGAACTCGTATATGCTAGCAATTTGTTTTGTAGAATGAACTCATAAAAGTACTTCATTATTAATAATGGAGTCACAATAGTAGTTCATTATTATAATTCACATTGTAGAATGAACTCGTGATAGATGTTCTTATTGTCGAATGAACTCATAATGGTTGTTCATATTGTAGGATTGATAATTCATATTGTAAAATGAACTCGTAATGATAATCAAGTATGGTAGTTCATATTGTACAATGAACTCGTAATAGGTGTTCATTATGGTAGTTCATATCATAAAATGAACTCGTAAGTGATAGTCCATATTGTAGAATGAACTCGTGATAGGTGTCCATATTGTAGAATGAACTCCTAATGGTATTTCATATGGTAGAATGAACTCGTAATAATAGTTCATTATACCAGTTCATTTTGTAGAATGAACTCGTAATAATAGTTCATTATACCAGTTCATTTGGTAGAATGAACTCGTTTACTGAATCATGACAGTTCATTCTACAAAATGAACTAGCTAGTATGGTAGTTCATTAAATTAGTTCATTTTGTATAATGAACTCGTATATAGTTCATTTTATAGTTATTTTTTAGCCTAAGAATAACATAAAAATTAAAAGCTTCGAAACATAGCAACAATGGTACTCGCTGAAAGCTCTCGTCGAGGGCTTTTCGAATATATAAAATCTATCATTTTTGGACATGTGGTTCAAAAGATATTTCAGTTTTAAGTTTTTATTTATTTTTATTAAGAGAGAGAAAAAAAGAAGAAGAAAAAACGGCATTTTTGCCAATATTAAAAAAAAAAATATGACATCATTGATGATGTCATCCCACGTGGCTATTGTCCACCATAGGACCAAACAATAATAAATATTTTTAAAAATGACCAAACAGACAGTTGAATGGATCAACTGGACCAAACTAACTCTTAGATATTATTATTAGGACTAAATGATATTTCATACAGTATTTTTTTAATTAATTTATGACATATTATGTGCATAAATGTATATAATTAAATGTTAAAATTAAAATAAGAAAAAGAATACACAATAAAATCATTTCGGAACTCCTCATGTGAGTATAAAAAATTAAAGATGAAGTCTAATGAATTATAATTAAACGTAAACAAAAACAAATAGCCATAGACGCCTATTATTTTAATAAGCACCATGATACAATGCTATCACACTGATTATTGATTTATATATTAGTTGGGTCCTATTAGAAATTTTTATTTTTTTTATTATATTATAAATTTAGCAGGATTAATAATTTAGCACACTGACCTAAATTGGAACTGACAAAAAACATCATCTTAAGAAGTATTTATTTATCGCGGAATAATTCAATGAAGCTCTATTGTAGTAGGAAAATGAGGGCACTTGCCCTAAGCTACAATCTCGGTTAATCTAAAGTTATGCAGTACTAGGGGAAGACAATCACAAAATCTGGATTCCCGCTGTGGCTGACATACGTCGATTTGCTTAACCGGTGATTAATTAAAAATTCCCACTACCAAGATGATGAACCTAAGCTCACCAAGACTAAAAGATCGAACTCGTTACGAGAGATACTGAGATTAATCATTAATGCATGAAGATGGGCATGCATGCCACTGGATCTGAACACTACTAAGCGGTTAAGTATATACTGTGGCATATCCTATACTTGGTGTAAGAATAAAACAAAAAAAAAGAAGCAACAAGAAACAGTGTGCTCACCTTGTTTTAGGTGGCCAATCTTCAGAGACTATGTATATAAATTATTCAATTATCGTTACACACAATACATGCAGGACAATCAAAAGTTAGCTAGGATTTGGTTGGACTGCTCAAGGCCAGAGGATCAGTCCAGCTTCCCTTGCCAGAAACATTTAGTTAATTCAATTGCATCAACAGCGCAATAATTTGATATAATATCTTCTTCTTTTTTTCTTTTCTTTTTTTTGATATCATGTAACATTTTATTTCATAGAAAAATAGAGGTTACATGGATATTTACAAGATAATCAAGAAAATTAAAATCCAAATACAAATAAAGATACAAATTACAAATAAATCGCGAAGAGAAAGAGCTATGAACTGCAATAGTATCCAATTTTTGTAGGGAGGAGGAAGGATGGTATAAACCGGAATAAAATCCGACCATTTAGGATAGTTGTCTTCTTCAAAAAGAGATGCTTCTGAAATAGAAGAGTAATTTGCTCTAACCAATGTTTGAGACGAACCCGGATGCCCTAAATTTCTTGGATTGAAGGTGAAATCGTAGCGCCGCCGAGTTGAATCATTGATGTTCTTGAATAATCCAAAATAACAAACCACATACCAACCAAAATTCCTAGAAATAGTCACATTGGAAACGGAGATAGAATCACCATAAAGATCAAGACAAAATCGCACAAAAACGGAGATATAATCGCTCCAAAGGCGAAGAAAAATGTCAAACGACATCAAAATCAAACCAAAATCAAAATCAAAATCCTACACTAAAAACTAATACTAATGAAAATAAAACAAATTCTTTGCTCGGATCTAATCCAAAACGGCCTGAATCTGAGGAAACGGCCTGAATCTGGCTGGTTTGGGGCCTATAAAAACTATTTGGAACCTATCGATTTATTCTCTCAATTTATTCAAATGGCTATGGGATATCTAAAATGGGTGGAAAGACCAATCTAGCCTCAAATTACTCCTAATACTAATCTCATATAAATAGAAATCCCTTCTATTTTCAGAAAAAAAATAAAACATAAAATTCTAAAACACGCAAAAACTTTCCATATTCTTCTAATCTTTACAAATCTTCAAATACTAATCAAATTCTTTTTTAATCTTTTTATCAACTATCACTGATACGTAAGGTAAATCCCTATCAAACACATTCTTTTAAACTGATTTATTCATTGTTTTAGACATCTAAAACTCATTTAAAAAATATATATATATATCAAGATCTCTGGTTTCTATCCGGAATCGGTTTATGTGGTGCCATCGTATATAGTGATTCTGGGACATTCTTCGCCTCCATGAAGAACATATGTACCAGAGATGGTTTACATGATGATTAGAACCTATCGATTCTGGGTAGAAATTAAAATATTTAAAGACATAACCAGAATTAGTTTATAAGTGCATTAACATAAACTGATTCTTGGTATTTTTTAAGTTACATATTAAGTCATCAGAATCGGTTTTTAGGATGTTGGTCATCTACCGATTCAGGGGCTTGATTTCTCTGTATAGTTTTATACCCAGAACCAGATTACATATATTTTTCGTATCCACCGATTCTGGGGCTTGATGTTTTTAAGAGTTTAATACGTGTAGAATCGGTAGATCCACAGGTGTCTAATATACCATTGTTTTTTTTGTTTTTTTTTTGTAGATATGGACTTCAGCCATTTGAGTTTTTTTTAATCGGGCCATGGTACAAGAGGATGGTGTCAGGCAACCGGATGTCGTAAATAAGAGCATGTACAAGTTCACCTATAGTAGGGAGACCAAGTTGGAGCAGGCGTTGGCACTTGCTGACTAGCTTGCATTGGAATAGCTCATCGAGCTCATCAGATTTTCCATAAGAAGGAAGGATGAAATTACAGCTCGGAGGACACACGACAAAGTGATGAATACTCTGTATGCAGAAATGAATGAAGCTTTAACATAAGCTACTGCCAATACATGTGGTGGTGCTATTAGAGCACTGCTCGGTCGAACTCGCAAGCGTTGCTATCTCAAGCTTGTTTGTCAAGTTTAGGTGATCAAACTATAAGTCTTGATTTCTAGTCTACTTAGAGCTATGTCTCGGATTAGGATAGAATGTGTAGTTGAGCTTTAGACTTCACGGCGTTCATCGATTGAAGACGAAGATTTACTAAGGAGAGCTTGGAAGAACTTAATCAACAAAAGGTATGTGGAGACTAAAACTTATCTATCACTCAGAAGTCTATCATATTCTATCTTCTAATGAGACTAAGTCGTATAGCTATATAGACTTTTACATTATACACATTTGATATTTTGGAGCTGAGTTTAACTCGCTTATATATTCCTCGAAATATGTGTTGGAAGCTTTTTGCTTTAGCTACGTTCATCATTATTCTTGACGAGTTTAGTTGGAAACAATTTATTTGTTGGAAACTAAATAATAAGTCAAAACATGATCATGTGAAAATTGCCTTGAAACATCTTACATGATTTGTGTGAGATAATCATTTGATGTCGACTCGGAATGTTTCGTATTGATCATTCGATCACTTGAAAATTACTTATAAGCTAATAGTTTGTGTGAGACAGCTATTGTCGTCTTCTAAGGATGTTTCAATGATTGAAATGGGAGTTTAGAACAATTAACCTTTGTCTGGATATAACATAGTATGCATACCAGTATCCAAACTGTTATGGTATGATTCAGGTCCGGAAACCTAGTTTGCATACCAGTATGCGGACGGTTTTAACTGTTAAAGTCTGAAAACCAAGTATGCATACTAGTATGCGAACGGTTCTACCTGAGTTACGTTCCGGGACGACAGTATGCATACCGTTTTGCAAACTGTCAGACAATACCAAAGTCCGGAACTTAAGTTTGCGTACCCGTTTGCAAACTAAGTGGTTAAAGTTCTAAAATCGGTTTAGTATGATTTCATACTCATGAAAAAATTCATTTATAAATTAAGAAATGCAATCTTTGCAAACCGTGGCTTAATGTTCATGAATTTATTCTTGAATAAGTACTTTGTACAATCATGAATCAAATCCGATTTTGCTTCAATTGTGTCTTGTATACTTCTATGAGAATATATACAATTGAACAACTCTATGAGTAACACAATTAGATTCATTTGATTATCATTTGATCTAGAAGTGTTAGATGAATGTGGTTAATACAAAAGTGTTCATATGGATAACTTCGGTAAACAGTTATTGAGCCAACTTAATATACACGTATAGGTACGGTTACCCATATCTAAATGAAGATATATTTCCTTTGTGTGTAATAATCTAAGACCATCTAACGGTGGGGAGATATTGTTTTGGTTTTAAGAAAACTTAGCTTGAATCTTAAATCAGGTTTTCATCTAACGGTGAATATTTATTGCTTTGTTTCTAAGCTATCAGACCCTGATTTGAAGACTATATAAGGGAGAACTCTAGCAACTGGAAAACCTAATCCCCACACTTCTGTGTGATACTAGTTGCGACTAGAATCGATTCTCCTTTAACCTAGGATTTTCCTAAAACCATTATAGGTTAACGACTTAAAGAATTCATTGGGATTCTGAAGCCAAACCCAACTATTTTCTCTGTAGTTGCGTGTTCTGATCTTACTCGTTATATTGTATTGAGTACTATCTTCTCTAAGATTTGCTCGAGATTTATCTCCGATAGGTAAGATATAAAAAGTAATCACAAAGATCTTTGTCTTATTCTTTGTGATTCCATAATAAATTCTTCTACTACCATATAGTTAAGTTATTGTGAGGTGATTGATATTTCTAGGCTGTTCGTCGGGATAATAAGACCGGATTATCAATTGGTTCTTGTTCACCTTGATTTATCAAAAGACGAAACAAAACTTCATAGGTATATCTGTAGGAGACAGATTTATCTATCAGAATAGACTTATCTGTGTGAGACAGATTTGTTTATAAGTCTTCGACATTGTATCATAGCAACTCTTATTTGTGGGTGAAATCAGCTAAGGGAATCAAGTGTGTAGAGTCCTGCTGGGATTCAGAGACGTAAGGAACGCGACTGTACCTTAATCGGTATGAGACTTGGTTTGGGCTCAACTACATTCCAGTCCGAAGTTAACTTGTAGTAGGCTAGTGTCTGTAGCGGCTTAATACAGTGTGGTGTTCAAATCTGGACTAGGTCCCGGGTTTTTCTGCATTTGCGATTTCCTCGTTAACAAAACTTCTGGTGTCTGTATTATTTCTTTATCGCATTATATTTGTTTATATAATTGAAATATCATAGGTTGTGCGTAGTTCAATCAATTGGTAAATCCAACCTTTGGTTGTTGATATAAATTGATTGACACTTGAACATTGGTCTTTGGTACCGTTCAAGTTATTCTCATACCAATCAGTTCACGGATTTCATTCTGTTGATTTGCTGATTGATTTGAGAAAGAGATATGATGATGAGATTTTAGATAGTGGTAAATAAGGTTATCGTTCACTCGGACTTGATGAGATTGATTTCAGATTTAATAAAAGAAAATAGTAAAAATAAAGAAACTCAATACAAAATATGCTCATAGGATGGAGGGATACTGGGACTCGGAATTTTACTGTTTCTCATATTCTTGTGGTTTAGAAATTAATCCTAGGGCAATTATGGCTCAAATAATAATAATATAATAATAATAATAATAATAATAATAACTAACTCTTGATGTTTGCCAAGATAGGTTTCATAAAACATCAATTGTAAATTACAAGCATAGTGTATCAAAAGCACCTAAGACTAAGCATACACTATCAAACAAGATAACAATTGATTAATAGAAATCATATATCATTTAAAATCACTGCAAGAAGTAAATTAAGAATTAAGTAAATTACCACAAGGATGAAATCCAGCTTCCTCCGTTGTCTAAGTGTTGGGGTTTGGCTTCTCATGTTGTTGACACGCTCAAAATTTGCTTACAAGGATGAATATATAATAAAACAGAGATTTGTAACAGTGAAGGTCGTTACAGAATCTACTGTTACAAATGCAGTAACCGTTACAAAAGAACGATAACTCATAACTGCTGCAGAGCAACAGTCGCAGAGAGATGAATAGATGACAGTTAAATTAACGACAAACTATAAGTGTAGTTTGTATGTTTTCTTCCTCTCTTCTCTGCTGATGAAGAACAAGCTCACTGCACTCGATTTCTCGCTCTATTTTCCTCCCCTAACTCTCCATCCCTCTTCTGGCATACGAACACTCTTTATATACTCTATAGGGCCTCAAAATCCCTGTAATAACTCAGTAATTATTCTCATTAACTCTGCCAGCCACGAGAATATTTTGTTTTTTTTTTCTTCTCCTGCACGCGTCTGTAGCATTCCAACTCAATCAAACTTGTGTATAGACGTCCCAGAATAAGTTAAACACGCTCTGGCATCATGCAAATTCCCATCGACACATAAAATCCCGTGAACATCTCCTCTCGTGCACATGCATCTCTGATTTCTTCTCACCGAGAATCTAGCCAATTTTATCCAATGAAATCAATCATATCATGCCTGTTAAGACAAGTCACGTCATCCCAGAAAATACAAGCCATTGAGTCTCCTTTTAGCACGCCCAAAAATCAATCCCTAATCTGCTCTTCAACTGCAACAGTTTCCCGACAATTCTGGATTTCAAATTTTAGAAGATGAGTGCCCATTATCAGTCTGTGGAGTGCGAGTAGCAGGTGTCCAACTGAGGTGCCCCTTATAAATTGGGGTGCCCCTTATCCAAAGTAGGGGTCCGTTTAGCAAATGTCCTCCGGGGGGTGCCCCGAGTAATTTTTCGAGCAGAATTTTCCAAAAATACCTACAAACACATAAAACACCATAATAAGTACAAAATAGAGTACCAACGATACAGAAAATTGAGGACAACTTAGACACAAAAATGTGTCTATCATATAACTCTTGGATATCTTTCCTTGATTGAGTCTGACTGTCTAGTTGATTCTCTTGGAATTATATTGGACTTAGTCCATACAGATTGCC
>JAJJMB010011819.1:5629838-5746923 GCA_023531105.1 Papaver atlanticum
ATGAATATTGATTAGAGTTTATCAATTAATTGGTCAATGGTGGAATCCAGAGTCACGGTATTTTCTTTATATTTTTGATATAATTTATTTGAATTGTTGAGTTTAATTTAAGTCTAAAAAAAATCCTTCACAAGTTTGAGAATCGAATCCTATTACCACTATTTTTACTACAACTACAAAACACATCAATTTTTGGCGCCGCCGACGTGGACTTGTTTTTAGAGTTTTATTTTTATTTATTCTTATGTATATTTTGTTCTATTTTACGTTTTTGGGTATTTTTCTTTTGTCTACAGGTTTTGGAACGTAAAGAAAAAAATTGAGCCAAGGAGTTTGGTGATTTCGTAAAGACTTGGAGCAAAAGATTAAAGCGAAAAGAACGGAAAAGAAGACAACTTTATTTTGGTTTTTTTTATTTATTTTTAAAAAAAAAAAAAAAAAAATTGTATTAGGGTTTGTTTATTATTTTGTAATTTTTCTTTTCTTTTTTTTGGACTTTTTTGACTTTGGACTCTATTTTTATTATTTTTATTTTTATATACCCTACGGAAGGGTATCCTTAAATATATAAACTGTTTACAGGGAAGGACGACGGTTACGATACTGTCTCGGCCCCTCGGGTTCGCACACTGACATAGGAGTTGGTGGCCCGAGTCGACTTCAGCGGTTCTTCGCTTGTCTGGTACAGGAGGTAAACTTTTAAACACCCGCGATTCCCCTGTCAGCGGGTTTACTGTCTTCCTTAAGGTGCATATATGTTGAGGCTTTGAATACGGATTTTAATTTCCTAGTAAAGGGCAAGGCCAGGCCATACAAGATAAGGGTTCATATTTCATCACCGTTCTCTTCTTGCCCGCCTTAGGAAAATAATACCGAACGCGAACCCAAGCTTAAAATTTTGACTAGAACAAGACCGATAAGGTAACGAGCTTATAGGAAAATCGTTCAAAAGGATCGTATTGGGTATTTTGTTAGCCTAGCTCAAAGTTCAAGAAGATTACTGGAAGTCGATTAGAGCCGCCTTGTAACCCAGGGAAGCGTTTCCAAAGAGGTGGGGGTATCAAAGATCCTCTGAGCTTCTCCTATTTCTCTTCGACTTACTGTATTCGGATCGTCCTACGAGGTTTGCTAAAATTGTACCCAGTTACCTCTTGGAAGAGTAGAAGCTGGTCTAGAAATAATCTAAGGGAGCCATCATGCTTTTTGTTTGCTAGAAATTAATAGGTTTGATTTGGTTGAGTCGACCTTGATTTGTGATTGCTTACCCTTCCAATTTAGGAAATTCTTGTGTATGCCTGAATGTAAGAGAGACGCCTTAGGAAGATTTGTTAAAGAAAAACCTAGAAGTTCTAAGCGTCTGGATTACCTTGACCTAGAAGGTCCGATTTTCGGAGAGTCCTATTTTGAACGTACTCCTTTTACTGAGGAGAGAATCCCCAATACTCCGATAGCACCAGAAATGGCTACTTTGAAAGCTTTGTTGAATCCGACTAGGACTACTCGTCCCTCGTGTATAAGGTTAGCTGACACAGAAGCCAATTATGAACTTAAACCTGGGACCATACAGATGCTCCCAATCTTTTTAGGGAAAGAAAATGAAAACCCTTATTTCCATGTTAGGGATTTTGAAGAAATTTGCAGTACCCTAAGAATAAGAGGCTTAAATGACGATGCTTTGAAACTTAGGTTATTTCTTTTTTTCCTGAAAGATAAAGCCAAATCGTGGATGTATAGTTTGACTTCTGAGTCAATCGAAACATATGAACAACTTACATCTGCCTTTTTCAATAAGTTTTTCCCTAGGCATAAAACATCGTCTATTAGGACGCAAATCTGCACATTCTCACAACAAGAGGGAGAATCATTGTATAGGTATTTGGAAAGGTTCAATGATTTGTTAACACAATGTCCTCACCATGGTTTAGAAAAGGTTAGGCTAGTTTAGATCCTTTATGAGGGTTTAGATTATTCCACAATATCCACGGTTGAAGCTCTGTGTCCAGGTGGGTTTGAGAACCAAACTGTTGATGCGGCGATGACATTTTTGAATGAAATCGCCGAAAAGACCCAACAATGGGAAAATAGTAGGGAACCCCAGAAAACAATTCTTCTAAGCAGAGGAAACGTTAATAGGGTAGAAAGAGGCTATGAATCAGATGCCAAGATTGCAGCGATAGCTAAAAGGTTAGAAGCTCTAGAAGTGGGTCATACTAGTGGTAGATTGGAGCCTTTTTGGGAAGGCCAGAATAATGAAGAGAAAGCCAATGCTCTTTATAATAACACTAGACTCGATAATCGTCAGAAATTTGACCCATATTCAGAAACCTATAATCCGGGGTGGAGAAACCATCCAAACATTTCATGGTCTAAGGGCCAGAATCAAGGTCAGTTTAGTAATTCTAATGCTCCCCCAGGTTTTAGTTATGCAAAGAATCCTTCGGGACAGGCTCAATTTCAGAATCAGTCAGATAAGAAAATCCTAAGCCTAAAGGAGTCTCTCGTTTTGTTAACTCAGCAAACTGCAAAATTTCAGCAATCAGTAGAACAAAGTCTACAAGCTAGTAACAAGATAGGACAAGAAAATATTCAGGCTATTTCCGAGTTAAAAACCCAGGTAAGTGTGATAAATGAGTCTTTGAGAGAAAAAGGTAGGTTTCCTAGTCAAACACAACCCAACCCTAGAGGAGTTCATGAAGTAGGTACAAAATCATCGAATCAATTGAATGCTATTAGAACCCTTAGGAGTTGTAGAATTGTAGACAATGGAGTAACAATGCATGATAGTGGACATACTGTAGTTCACCCCTCAGGACCACACATAGTTGAGGAGACCGATAAAGTTTCTGATGATATTAATTCGGTCCCTGGGAGGTCTGATTCTGTGCCTAGAGCCCCGTTTCCCCAGTTATTAGTACCAACAAAAAAGGAATCGAACTTTAATGACATATTGGAGGTTTTTAAGCAAGTTACCATAAACCTTCCTTTATTAGATGCAATTAGGCAAATTCCTGCTTATGCCAAGTTCCTTAAGGATATGTGTACGCGAAAGCGAAAACTTAGCGTCCATAAGAAAGCCTTTTTAGTTAGTCATGTAAGTTCAATCATTCAGAACACCACAACTCCAAAGTACAAAGACCCAGGTTCCCCTACCATTGCTTGTACAATAGGTAAATTCCGGGTAGAAAAAGCTTTACTTGACTTAGGAGCCAGTGTGAACTTACTGCCGTACCATGTGTATTTACAGCTAGGACTTGGTGAAATGAAACCTACTCAGATGACACTGCAGTTAGCTGATAGGTCCGTTAAAATTCCTTGAGGTGTTATCGAGGATGTTCTCATTGAGGTCGACAAGTTTATTTATCCAGTGGATTTTGTTGTGCTAGATACCCAACATGTCCCCGACCCAGAGAACCAGATACCTATGATTTTAGGTTGCCCATTTTTACCTACGTCTAATGCGATCATTAACTGTCGAAATGGTGTGATGAATTTGTCTTTTGGTAATATGACTATGGAAATGAACATTTTTAATGTCAGTAAGCTACCGTATGAGCTAGATGACACATGTGTTGAAGAGGTGAACATGATAGAAGCCTTAGTTCAGGAGTCATTACCAAACATTTTGTCTGAAGACCCATTAGAAAGTTGTCTATCCCATTTTGGTTTAGATTTTGACGACGATATCACTATTGAAGAAGTGAATGCTCTATTAGATTCTACCTATGTGTTAGACACTAATAGATGGAAAGCTAGGTTCGAACAATTACCAACTTCTGAGACTACCTTAATTCCTTCTTTAGAAGAGCCTCCTAAGTTGGACCTTAAACCACTACCCGACACTCTAAAGTATGTATTTTTAGGCCCATCTGAGACTTTACCTGTGATTGTAGCTTCCGATTTGGATAGTGATCAGGAAAGTAGGCTACTGAATGTACTTCAAGATCATAAGGAAGCTTTAGGGTGGACTATAGCAGACATTAAGGGTATAAGTCCTACTGTGTGTATGCATCAGATTCATTTAGAGGAAGATTCAAAACCTTCTAGGGAGATGCAACGTCGACTGAACCCTAACATGAAAGAGGTAGTTCGAAAAGAGGTGCTTAAGTTGTTAGATGCGGGTATTATCTACCCAATTTCAGACAGTAAGTGGGTCAGCCCTGTTCAGGTTGTCCCCAAGAAATCAGGTATCATTGTAGTCCAGAATAATAATAACGAGTTAATCCCAACCCGAGTGACCACGGGATGGCGTGTATGTATTAACTATAGGAAGTTGAACAAGGTCACAAGGAAGGATCACTTTCCCCTTCCTTTTATCGACCAAATGCTATAGCGATTAGCTGGACATAGTCATTATTTCTTCTTAAATGGCTACTCCGGATATAATCAGATCGTTATTGCCCCAGAAGACCAAGAGAAAACCACTTTTACCTGTCCCTTTGGTACCTTTGCGCATAGACGCATGCCTTTCGGGCTTTGTAATGCCCCTGCGACCTTTCAGCGTTGCATGATGAGCATATTTTCTGATATGGTAGAACGGTTTTTAGAGGTCTTTATGGATGATTTTTCATTGCTTGGTTCGTCTTTCAATGAGTGCTTGCATCATTTGACATTAGTGTTGACTAGGTGTAAGGAAAAGGATTTAGTGCTTAATTGGAAAAAAATGCCATTTTATGGTTAAATAAGGAATTGTGTTAGGGCACATCGTATCTTCTAAGGGTATAGAGGTAGAAAAAGCCAAAGTTGACCTTATTAAGACTTTACAGGTCCCAAAAACCGTAAAAGATATTAGGTCATTCCTAGGGCATGCAGGATTTTATCGTCGATTCATTAAGGATTTTAGCTTGATTTCTAGACCTCTTTGCAATTTGCTTGCAAAAGATGTTAAGTTTGTCTTTGATGATGCGTGTTTAAAGGCTTTTGAGAAGCTTAAGAATTTACTCACTACCGCCCCCATAGTCCAGGCAGCTAACTGGAACCTACCCTTTGAGATTATGTGTGATGCTTCAGATTATGTTATAGGTGTTGTGTTAGGACAGCGATAAAACAAATTACTTCATGTGATTTACTATGCTAGCAAAACTCTGAATGATGCCCAACTGAACTATACAACTACCGAGAAGGAACTGTTAGCCATCGTGTTTGCCTTGGATAAGTTTAGATCCTATCTGTTAGGTTCTAAGGTCGTAATCTTTACCGATCATGCTGCTTTGAAATACCTTTTGTCTAAGAAGGATACTAAACCTAGATTGATTAGATGGATCCTCTTGTTGCAAGAATTTTCTCTAAACATTAGAGACAAAAAGGGTGCAGAAAATGTAGTAGCAGATCACTTGTCTAGGCTAGTTGTTGATCATTCTAATGATTCCCTTCCTATAAGGGATAGCTTTCCTGATGAACAATTATTCTCTGTTTCCCAATCACCTTGGTATGCACATATAGTGAATTATCTTGTTACTGGTCGAATGCCTCAACATTGGGGTAAACAAGATCGTTCTAGGTTTTTAGCCGAGGTTAAGCATTTCTTTTGGGACGATCCTTATCTGTTTAAGTATTGTCCAGACCAGATTATTAGGAGATGTATACCTGAGAGTGACCAGTCCAGTATTATCTCCTTTTGTCATGAACATGCATGTGGGGGTCATTTTAGTGCTAAAAAGACTGCTGCTAAGATATTGCAGTGTGGATTTTACTGGCCTTCGTTGTTTAAAGACTCCCATAGTCATTGTGTTTCTTGTGAGCGTTGCCAGAGATTAGGAACCATTTACCATAGAAATATGATGCCTTTGAACCCTATTTTAGTGATTGAGGTCTTTGATGTGTGGGGCATTGATTTTATGGGCCCATTTCCTAATTCGTTTGGTTATCTTTACATACTTGTCGCTGTAGACTATGTGTCTAAGTGGGTTGAGGCGGTTCCGTGTAGAACAAATGACCACAGGGTCGTAGTCCAGTTTTTGAAAGAGAATATACTTACACGTTTCGGTACGCCGCGAGCTATAATTAGTGATGGAGGTTCACACTTTTGTAATAGACCATTTGCTCTTTTAATGAAACAATATGGTATTACTCATAAAGTAGCTACCCCATATCACCCACAGACTAGTGGTCAGGTAGAGGTCTCAAATAGGGAAATTAAGCTTATTCTAGAGAAAACAGTTAATCCTAATAGGAAAGACTGGTCGTCGAGGCTTACTGATGCCTTATGGGCTTATCGTACTGCATTTAAGACACCCATTGGAATGTCACCCTATCGTTTAGTTTTTGGCAAGGCATGTCACCTACCTGTTGAGTTAGAGCATAGAGCCTACTGGGCTATTAAGCAGCTGAACTTTTCACTTGACAAGGCAGGAGCTCACAGAAAGCTCCAGCTCAATGAGTTGGACGAGATTCGTAGAGATGCGTACGATAGTGCTAAGGAGTATAAGAACAAAATGAAACTTGTGCATGATAATAATATTTTACGAAAGTCATTTTTTCCAGGTCAAAAAGTTCTTCTGTATGACACTCGTTTGCATCTATTCCCCGGGAAGTTGCGCTCTCGGTGGACCGGTCCTTTTGTGGTCCGTACTATTTTTCCTCATGGCGCTATTGAAATTGAGACACCAGACGGTAGTAGTTCTTCAAAGGTTAACGGTCAGAGATTGAATCCCTTTTTAGAGCCTTTTCCTACAGGTGATGTTGAGGAGGTCCCTCTGGAGGACCCTGTTTACCTTGATTCACCCAGGTACTATCTTTCCAACTTCTCTCTTTACTGATCCCTCATGCTATTTATACTTTTGGTACTGTTCTTTAATTAGAAACATTGAGGACAATGTTAGATTTAAGTTTGGGGGTGGGGTAGAAACTTTTTGTTACTTTTTTTACAATAAATAAACTCCAGAGCCTAGAAATTTATGCCTATTAATGATGGCACTAACCAATCTAAGTGGATGGAAGCATTTTGGTTTAGAAGTTGAGGAACCAATCTGATTAGATGGAAATGTCTATAAGAGTCTATTCATAAAAGCACGGAGCTCAGGTGTTAGAAATAACATGATAGTTTCACCGTATCTCGGAATCATCTTATTACTTCTGTTTTTGTTTTTGCAAATTTTTATGTTGATGTCTGCTGGGTTGAAATAGAGTGATTGAGTTACGGAAAAAAAAAAAAAATGTGTGTTCTCCCTGTCTCCGTAATAAATAACACTTGGATAGCAATATGTGTGTGTTCTCCCTGTCTCCGTCGCCTAAACAAGCGTGGAATGCAGGATCCACGGGAATTACCATGTAATCTGCTGACAAGAAGCATGCGCTTGGATCCAAAAGATCTAATCATGTCGTTAAAAAAATAAAATAAAGGTTTATTTTAAAGTCGACCACTGGTTCCCTTGTATATGCCAGCTGTGTTGATGTAGACTTAGGATTGTTGACCACTAGTTCCCTTGTATATGCCAGTTGAGTTGATATTAGTCCAGACCAGTATCTCAATCCACTAGGTCATAGGTTCATCTTGGCATTGAAGTCCATTCGCAACCATCTATTTCTATATCCATCTTCTTAATCTATTCATGTGATTTGTTTGATTCCGGATATTGATGTCCATAGTGCATCAGGGTACTTCCTACCGAAATCAACAAGTATGCCAACCAAGGAGGTTCTTTAGTGCATTCAAAGGTTCTGCGTAGATAGCTAGGGTCTGGAGTAAAGGTTTTGTGGGTACACCTCTGGTAAACCCTCCCGAGACTATAACTCGGCCACTAGGGCCACCTAGGGGTTTAAAGGCTTGTTGCACATGCTAAGTGCAATCGACGATGCCTGCGACAGTGAGTTAGGATTTTATTTTATTTTTGTAGTTTTAATTTGCTCGGGACTAGCAAATAATAAGTTTGGGGGTATTTGGTAGACGCATTTATGTGTCTATTTTCATCTCTTTTATGTATAGTGTTAGTACCCATTTTTGTACTAATTTTGGTATTTTATCCCTTGTATGTGTTTTTGGAGGAATAGGCTTTTGCGGCAAAATTTGCTCGAAAAGTTGTTAAAGGTACCTGGGAGGACATTTGTTATTCGGACTCTCATTTTGGATAAGGGGTAACCCATTTCCAAGCAGCTGCTAAGCATAGACCGGGACTGGATAAGGGGAGGTCATCCCCTTCATTTTGAAAACGAAAAAGGCGGGAAAGTTATTTACAGAGAACAGATTTTTTGGTTGGAATTGTGGACGACTTTTAAGGAGATTCAAGGGATGATTTCCGTTGGGTTAACCCTGTTAAGGTTAGACAGGCTTGGTATGAGCTGTAGAATCGATAAAACAGGGATAAAGATTAAGTTTTTACGAAACAGAGAGTTTCGTATATTTTTTGAATATTTTGGTTGATAACTGGGAGTACCGGAGGATTTTACATGATGTATTGAGTCCTTATTCAGTCTACTGGAGAGTTTGAAACCCAAGTTGACGCGTAGAGAAGATTAAACAGGGAAGAAAAATCCCGTAACTTGTGGAGAAAAGAAAATAGAGAATATTTGTGGATTAACTCGAGAGATTTTGGGTCTGGTGGCTATATATAGGTTGATTCGAATCATATTTAGGGTAACGAACAATTTGGGAGAGTTTGGATAAGTTTAGAGTCTTAGAGAAGCGAAAAAAAATCAACTGGAGTCGAGTACAGAAACTTTTCTGCTGCTGTGAAGAAGAAGAACACGAAGAACATAAGACCCTCGGAGTCAGTTGCAGAGGCAGACTTATTTTCAGTGACAACGAGGTACGGTCGCATCTTCCTGCAGTCACTGAAGACCTTCAGCAACAACTCCGACTTCTGTTTTAGACCTTCAGCAACTACAGAATCCGCTGCTGTAACACCTTTCTCCCTTTTAATCAACTTTTGAGCCATAAAGATGTATTTTGAGATTATGATTAATATGAGGAGCTAAACCCCTTAGCCGATGCGACGGAAGAAGCCATTCTTTCATGAAAAGTGGTATAATTCTATTTTAATTAATTTTTGCAATTTTTTATATGATTATTTGCATAGAACGAATATAGAAAAATTGATTTTTATTGAGTAGTTGTGAGTTGTTTTGATGGAACATGCTAGGTTTTAAAACTTTTGATGTTTCATGCTTTGTGATTACAACTATTACTTCAAAAATCTATTAGAGGCAAATATTAGAATCACTTTAAAGAAGAATATTGCATGAATATTGATTAGAGTTTATCAATTAATTGGTCAATGGTGGAATCAAGAGTCTCGATATTTTCTTTATATTTTTGATATAATTTATTTGAATTGTTGAGTTTAATTTAAGTCTAAAAAAAATCCTTCACAAGTTCGAGAATCGAATCCTATTACCACAATTTTTACTACAACTACAAAACACATCAGTGTCTGAAATTGTTAATGCTTTTTTTGCATTAGGTAAGACTATTCCTGAAAAGGACATTGTGATAAAAATTCTTAGATCGTTGCCAGCTAGATACGATTCTAAGAAACAGTCCATCGTTGAAGGGAATAACCGTGATACACTTTCCAGAAACTCACTTGTTGGAAAGTTAAAAGTTCTTGATCATGATCAGAATACAGTCAGAACATCCGCGTTCAATGTTGTAACCAATGCAAGTGATTTTCCTAACTTGTCTTGGGCTGATGAATGTTGTCCAAATCATGTTGACCTTGACAGGTAATCGATTTTACAAAAGATCAAGGATATTATGAGAAGAAGCAAAAGATATGAGAAACATCACTCTCTCTCTGATGCTTCAGATGATTCAATCCAAGAAAAATCATATCAGTTGGTCAATACGCATACTTTCGAAGTTTGCACAGAAATTTTAGCTCTCACAGCAGAAACTTCTACTAACTCAAATTCTGATTTAGAATACGAGTCTAACACTGAGATTTTGGAATTCTTGGATAAAAATGAAGAAATTCATCAAGAAAATCTTCAACTAAAGATATTGTTGGAGAAACTTGAATCATCACTTCAGGTGAAAAATATTAAGATTGATTGTCTTAATGATGAATTCACCAGAACCCTGTCTCTAAAAGAAAAAGAGATTGACATACTTAAGTGAGACCTGCAAAGGTTGTCTAGAAGCTCTGACAAGATCTTAGCAATGTTATTTGGAAAAAAGACTTTTGGAAACTCAAATGGTTTAGGGTTCAAAAGCAAGACTGTGAGCACAAACAACTCTTTTGTTCCGGCCGGTTTTGGAATAATGGATGTTGAAAGTTGTGATAAACATGAGTCAATTCAGCAAAACAAAAATTCTTCGCTGAAGTGTTTGTATTGTGGAAATGCAAATCATGTTCAAAGTAAGTATTGGAAATTCAAGAAGAACAACAAAAGAATTACCAAACTTCAGAATGACATGCAAAGGATGAATTTGGTATTGGGTAACCAATAGGGAACTCCTGAAGATAAGAAGAAGTCTAAGAGAACCAGAGTCATACAAAGTAAGAAGTCTGTTTATACATCAAACCTTGGTAAGTCACCTTGTGACAAAGGATGTGAGCATTCTGCTCACTCCATCACTACCTAAGCGTAGTAATGTATGTATCCTTATTATTAACTTAATTAATAATATGAGGATTGCATCAAGGTTTCTCAAGTCGTGTATAGTTGTTAATTCCTTATTTTCTAATTTATATAAAGTTATGAACATTAAATTGTGCAAGTGAATATTTTCTTATCAAAAATAGATAATGGATCGTGAACCATAAAGACTTTTTCAAAGTCTTTTAGGGTTTGGTTATCCGGTGCTCTATTTATATTCATTTAAGATCAAAATGCCCTTCACTTCTTTTCTCTTTGAAAGATACAGTTTCATGGCTCCTGTAACTAGATGTATTGTTAGAGCACTGCTCGGTCGAACTCGCAAGCGTTGCTATCTCAAGCTTGTTTGTCAAGTTTAGTTGCCAAAACTATAAGCCTTGATTTCTAGTCTACTTATAGCTAAGTCTCGGATTAGGATAGAAAGTGTAGTTGAGCATTAGACTTCACGACGTTAATCAATTGAAGACGAAGAACTACTAAGGGGAGCTTGTGGAACTTCATCAACAAAAGGTATGTGGAGACTTGAACTCATCTATCACTCAAAAGTCTATCTACTCTATCTCTTATTTGAGACAAAAGTCATATAGCTTTATAGACTTCGATTATACACATTTGATATTTCGAGATGAGTTTAACTCGCTTACATATTTATCGAAATATGTGTTGGTAAGCTTTCGCTTTAACCAAGTTCATCTTATATTCTTGAAGAAAGTCAAAAGATGATCATGTGAAAATCGTCTGGTAACATCTTACATAATTTGTGTGAGACAGTCATTTGATGTAGACTCGGAATGTTTCGTATTGATCATTCGATCACTTGGAAATTGCTTTGAAGCTAATAGTTTGTGTCAGACAGCTATTGTCGTCTTCTAAGAATGTTTCATTGATTGAAATGGAAGTTTAAAACTATTTACCATGATTGGATATAGCACCGTATGCGTACTTGTATGCTAACTGTGGCAAGTTATTCCAAGTTCGGGAACCATAGTATGCATACCCGTATGCGTACTGGTTAGTTTAATGAAAGTCCAGGAACTTCGTATGCGTACTGGCGTAAAGTTCATGTCCGAAAATTTCAACTGAGTTTGGAAGGTATGTGTACCCGTTCGCATACTGGCGAACCCAAACTTAGTCCAGCCACTTAGGTATGCGTACTCGTTTGCATACTTGAGTAAGTTATGTTCTAAAATCGGTTTTTTCATGAACTAATACATTTATATAATAAGGAAGGAAATCTTTTGCAAACCGTGGCTATAATGTTCATGAATTGATTCGAGTGAATCAAAATCGATTTTGCTTCAATTGTGTCTTGTATACTTCTATGAGAATATAAACAATTGAACAACTCTAGAACTAGTTTCATTTGAGTCATTTGAACTAGTTATGGTTAAGATGAATAAGGTTGATATGAAAGTGTTCATATGTCTAACTTCGGTTAACTATTGTTGAACCAACAAGGTGTACACGTTTAGGTACGGTTACTCATTTCTAAATGAAGTCACTTTTGATTTGTGTGTAACAAGCTAAGTTCGATCTAACGGTTGAAAGATATTAGCTTGAGTCTAAAATCAATAGTCTCACTAGATATTTTTTGAAGTTCTGGTGAGTTCCATTTCGGCTTAGAACATAGTGTCAATTGTCTTATTATCAAAAACCTTTCTACCTCGGGATTCGGAAGAATCAGCTAAGGAGTGATCCTTTGAGGTAAGCCCAAGACAATTGGCATAATTAAAATCTTTGTAAGACATTTTAGTATGCGTAAAAACACGAGATAATCTTCTATCCACAGATTCAGATTAACACAACTTCAACGGTACCAAAGACCAATGTTCAAGTGTCAATCAATATAATCAACAACCAAAGGTTGGATTATCTAATTGATTGAACTACGCACAACCTATGATATTTCTATTATATTACAAATATAATGCGGAAAAGAAATAACATAGACAACAGAAATTTTGTTAACGAGGAAACCGCAAATGCAGAAAACCCCCGGAAAATAGTCCAGATTTGAACACCACACTGTATTAAACCGCTACAGACACTAGCCTACTCCAAGTTAAGTTCGGACTGGAATGTAGTTGAGCCCTAACCAATATCACATTGATCAAGGTACAGTTGCGCTCCTTACGTCTCTGAATCCCAGCAGGACTCTACGCACTTGATTCCCTTTGCTGATCTCACCCACAACTAAGAGTTGCTACGACCCAAAGTCGAAGACTTGATAAACAAATCTTTTTCACACAGAAAAGTCTATTTGTATAGATAAATCTGTCTCCCACAGATAAACCTATGAGTTTTGTTCCGTATTTTGATAAATAAAGGTGAACAGGAACCAATTGATATACCGGACTTATGTTCCCGAAGAACAGCCTAGAAATATCAATCACCTCACAATAATCTTAATCGTATGGTAGTGAAACAAGATATTGTGGAATCACAAACGACTAGACGAAGATGTTTGTGACTACTTTTTATCTTGCCTATCGGAGATTAAATCTCGAGCCAATCTTAGAGAAGATAGTACTCAATCACGATAGAAACAGCAAGATCAGATCACGCAACTACAGAGAAAATAGTTGGGTCTGTCTTCACAATCCCAATAAAGTCTTTAAGTCGTTAACCTACAGGGTTTCGTGAAAAACCAAAGGTTAAAGGAGAATCAACTCTAGCTTATACAACTAGTATCACACAGGAGGTGTGGGGATTAGGTTTCCCAGTTGCTAGAGTTCTCCTTTATATAGTCTTCAAATCAGGGTTTGCAATAAATGTTACCTTGGTAACAAAGCATTCAATATTCACCGTTAGATGAAAACCTGATTAAACTCAAGCTAATATCTTTCAACCGTTAGATCGAACTTAGCTTGTTACACACAAATGAAAAGTGATTTCATTTAGATATGAGTAATCGTACCTAAACGTGTACACCTTGTTGGCTCAACAATAGTTAACCAAAGTTAGCAATATGAACACTTTCATATCAAACTTATTCATCTTAACCATAACTAGTTCAAATGACTCAAATGAAACTAGTTCTAGAGTTGTTCAATTGTTTATATTCTCATAGAAGTATACAAGATACAATTGAAGCAAAATCGATTTTGATTCACTCGAATCAAGTCATGAACATTATAGCCACGGTTTGCACAAGATTGCATTCCTTATTATATAAATGTATTAGTTCATGAATAAACCGATTTTAAAACATTATCTAAGTAGGTATGCGTACGGGTATGCATACCTAAGTAGCCATACCAAGTTTGGGTTTCGCCAGTACGCGAACTGGTACGCATACCATCCAAACTCAACAGAAATTCCCGGACCTGAACCTTATGCCAGTACGCGTACCGGTTTGCATACCAGGAACCTGGACTTTACAAACCAACCAGTACGCATACGGGTATGCATACCATGGTTCCCGAACATGGATTACATATATGCAAGTACACATACTATGCTTAAATCCATTTGTTCTAAACTCTCATTTCAACCATTGAAACATTCTTGGAACATGGATTAGTACTTATTTCTCCAAAAACACCTACAAAGATTTTATGTGTAAAGTCTTCAGCCAGACTAAGAAAGGATTAGTCACCTCGAATCATATAGCAATAGCCGAAATAATTGTGGGTTATCAAAACCAAATAAAGCTATCACAAATAAAAGGAACCTGCAACAAGCCAAGAAAATGAACATGTAATGCATATCCTTATCTAGTTTCCTGTTTAAGACAACTACATCTAGTTGTGGTTCTGGTTCAGGCTCTATGAAAGGATCTATATAAAATATTTTCATGGGTTGGATTTCCTCATAGCTAAGATCCATAAGTTCAGGTTTAAGAGTCTGGAAAAACTCAACTAAAAACTTAGAAGCACACAATAATAACCTGAATAATTGAGGATTCCTAAAGTCAATCAGATTTGACTTACAAAGTTGACCGCAATGAAAGTGATGGTCATTCTTAATCAAATGTGTCAATTCTAATCTCCTAAAGTACTTAGGCGTAGTCTCAAAACTAAATAACTGACACATTTTAAACTCATACGTTCCCACAATTGGTAGAAAAGTTTTTGGTGGGAAAACAAAATCGATCTGGGTATCATAGCCGGTAAACCACATCAACCAGAGGATGGGTTTCTAACAACTGAACTTCCTTATGGACATCACTAGTTTAAGGAAAACGTGTTTGAAGATAATTTTTTAAAATGGTTGAGGCACATATGTCAAGTCCCAAGTGAGGGACCTTTCTAAGAGTTAAAGCACATGTAGAATGATAATCACCCCCAAACTTAGAGTTTTCAGTGTCTCTAGATAGACTAGTCACAATCTCCTTAATTTCTCGGTCATCATATTCCTGAAAATGGTTAATTGATTCTTCTAAGTCAGGTTCATCCTCACTCATCTCTATGAGTTCATGTTCTTTGTCTAAGTCTATTGTTTCTAAATCCTTGGACTCTAAAACAGTATTCTCAGAATAAACCCGTTCCCCTAAACCATCATCGGCTTCGTAAAAAGGAAATACTACTTCGTCTAAAACGGGGGTATCTTTAGTTAAATCCTCGTCCTTTTGAATAGGTGAATAATTATTAAAATTATTTGGATTTAAACTAGAAATAATATTATCATTATAAAGCTCAATTGGAGTAACAAATTCCTGACCACTATGCCTACATATTTCAGATTCTTCATCAACACTATCCTCGTCATAATCATCATTAAAATAACATGAAAATGGTCGAACCTCATCTAAACTATTGTTTCCAATGCTAACCTCGTCATCTTGATTATGCAAATAACTATCCTCATTTTCAAGGGTACTATTGGAAACACTGTATTGGAAATCAAGATTATTTCGAGCAGGTCTTTCGTTCGTCTCAGCCATTTGCTTGAGGGATTCCTCTATAGAAAATTCACTCAATGGTGTAGTTTGTCTATTCATTTCCGACACAAACCTATTTGTTTGCTCAGTTAACTGCTTAAGAGACTCTTCTAAAGATACGGAAGGATCATAAATAGGACCAGAAGGATCATAATAAGGACTAGTTTTCAACAGTTTGATTGTATTGTCCAAAGATTAGGTACTAGCACTATAATAATCCTTATTCTTGCTCGTATGACCGGTGTGTGTGTGGATAGTAATTGGGATCACCATGGTATGAACCATAACCTTCAAAAGGTTGGTGTTCCCAACCACTATTTACACTATGGTCGTAATATGAATAATGTCCATTTTGAAACTCAGTCGGATATTCATTGTATTGGCTATTGGAATACCAGTTCGACATTCTAACTGCAAGGGAATTCTAAACAATCACAAACAAGGATGACTTGACCAAATCAAACCTATAAAATCTAGTAAACAACAAGCATGATGGCTCCCTTAGATTGTTTCTAGACCAGCTTCTACTTTTCCAAGAGGCAACTGGGTACAATTTTAGCAAACCTCGTAGGACGATCTGAATACAGTAAGTCGAAGAGAAATAGGAGAAGCTCAGAGGAGCTTTGATACCCCCACCTCTTTGGCAACGCTTCCCTGGGTTACAAGGCGGCTCTAATCGACTTCCAGTAATCTTCCTGAACTTTGAGCTAGGCTAACAAAATACCCAATACGATCCTTTTGAACGATTTTCCTATAAGCTCGTTACCTTATCGGTCTTGTTCTAGTCAAAATTTTAAGCTTGGGTTCGCGTTCGGTATTATTTTCCTAAGGCGGGCAAGAAGAGAACGGTGATGAAATCTGAACCCTTACTTGTATGGCCTGGCCTTGCCCTCTACTAGGAAATTAAAATCCGTATTCAAATCCTCAACATATATGCAACTTAAGGAAGACAGTAAACCCGCTGACAGGGGAATCGCGGGTGTTTAAAAGTTTACCTCCCGTACCAGACAAGCGAAGAACCGCTGAAGTCGACTCGGGCCACCAACTCCTATGTCAGTGTGCGAACCCGAGGGGCCGAGACAGTATCGTAACCGTCGTCCTTCCCTGCAAACAGTTTATATTTAACATTTAACCCTTCCTTAGGGTTTTAAAAATAATAATGTCCCAAAGTCCAAATGTCAAAAAAATAAAAAAAATCCAAAAATAAAAATTTACAAAAATAAAATAAAACCCTATTTACAATTTCTAAAAATAAAAAGTAATAAAATATAAAAAATAAAAATAACTATATACAAAAATCTTCTTCTTCACTCCTTTGGACTCCTCTTTCCTTTCCTTCTTTGGCGATGCTTTCCTCTTATAACACTTTTTTCTTTCCTTTTAGTTCCGCTCCAAATCTGAAAAAGAATCGAAAAATACCAAACGCGTAAAGAAGAACAAAAACAATTTAAAAAAAAAAAAAAAAACCTAAAAAAAAATCTAAAAACAGTCCGCGTCGGCGGCGCCAAAAATTGATGTGATTTTATGTTGTTGTAAAAAGTGATAAGTAGAGTTCGTTCAACTCGGACTTGTGAAGACTCGATTCTAAACTTATATTCCGATTAAAATAGCAAATAAACAAAGATGATATCAATACTACGAGAGACTGGGACTTAGGATTCCACCAAACTTCACAATCAATTGGTTCATACGATAATTCATAACAATACTAGCTATTTTATAGACTCTATTCCTTTGCCAAAAGTAGATTTTATAAAGCATTAGATGTAAATCATAAGCATAGTGCATCAAAAGTTCTTAGACTAAGCATACACTATCAAACATAATCACAAATAATCAACGAAAATCATAAATCGATAGAAAAGCAATGCAAAAAGTCATAAGAATAAATTATAATTACAATCAATTGTGAAACATGGCTTCCTCCGTCATCCCAGTGTTGGGGTTTATCTCCTCATGGTAAAAACATGCTCAAAAGATTGATTCATGGCTCAAAAAGTGTTTTTATTGAAGAGAAATAATAATACAACGAATCTGCAACACTTTTCTGGCATCACAGAAATCACCGTTACAATGAAGTGTTGTTAATAAACGATAAATCGGTTCTGCTGTTGAAGAACGACACTCGTCTGCGACTGTTCCGTGTGGGTCAATGTTCTTCGTGTTCTTCAGCAGTAGTAGTAGCAGCAGAACCCTGTTTCCCGCACCTTCGTTTTACTCGGCTCTGTCGTGTTCTAAACTTTCCCTAACTTTCGAAACCCCCTCTATATGACCCAACCAATCTATTTATATCAAAAAGAGCGATTAAATCTCTCCAAAATCTCTTCATTTCTCTTCACGGCAAAGTTACGGCAATTTCTTGTTTTAGAATTTATACGCGTTTCTGAGCTTTCCTTTTGATTCTAAACTCTTCCTTAGATAGATACCAATCTTTGGGAAGGTTTATAGCACTTTAATCTCTCTAGAATTTCCTAAAACAGGTCACACACGTGACTTTCCATATTTTGCTGTTGAGATAAAAATCCGTCGATTGAGCCCAGTTTAATTGATTTCAACACCATATTAGATTCCTAGACCCATAAGGAGTCTATCCTATGAAAATCAGAGGTTTAATCGTCTTCAAAGTCCTCCAAATTACTACCACCAAAACTGCCAGAAACATGTTTTCTGTTTTGGTTTTGGTTTCCCGCCAAAAACAGAATTTGAACGTGAATGGGAAAGGTTACCCCTTATCCAGTGGTCGCCCCTTATCCGTTGCTGGAGTCCGCATAACACTCGTCCCTTGGGTTGCATTTATCAACTTTTCGAGCCAATTTCGCCGCAAAAGCTTATTTCTCCAAAAACACCTACAAAGAGATAAAATACCAAAATAAGTACAAAAATGGGTACTAACAATATACACAATAGAGATGAAAATAGACACATAAATGCGTCTATCACTTACCAACACATATATCGAGAAATATGTAAGCGAGTTAAACTCATCTCGAAATATCAAATGTGTATAATCGAAGTTTATATAGCTATATGACTTTTGCCTCAAATATGAGATAAAGTAGATAGACTTTTAAGTGATAGATGAGTTCAAGTCTCCACATACCTTTTGTTGATGAAGTTCCACAAGCTCTCCTTAGTAGTTATTCGTGTTCATTCGATGAACACCGTGAAGTCTAATGCACAACTACACTTTCTATCCTAATCCGAGACTTAGCTATAAGTAGATTAGAAATCAAGACTTATAGTTTTGGCAACTAAACTTGACAACAAGCTTGAGATGGCAACGCTTGTGAGTTCGACCGAGCAGTGCTCTAACAATATGTGCTTAAACATTATATCTAACGAAAGAGTAAAGCATAGACTAATAAGGAGAAGCATATCATCGTGATATGGAGTATTTCATACTACAAAAGAGGAATAATAAATATGTTCAGATTGAATATAGATACCCAGCTTTCCTTCAGAGGGAGTAAAGCTTTTGTTATTCAAATGTCAACAACGACATTTATTTTTTGAATATGTGCAGGATATTATGCTATTTAAACTTGTTACTCGACTATGTATTGGATATAGGTGTGATTTCATCCTAGGAAAATATGTTTTATTACATTGGTTTAATGATGTAGATATACGAACTTGTTTCGTAATCCGAAAGAAAATCAATAAGGCGTTTTGGTCATGTTTTCTAAGAAGATCTATTGGATGACCAATTCGAACCTAAGGAGGGAATTCAGGTAGAACCGCATCTTAACTTATGTTGAACGTCAAGGTAGAACCGATCCCTACCTATATTGGGATACTTGGTAGAACCGATCCTAGCTATTGTTGGGAGTCATGGTAGAACCGATCCTACCTATATTTGAAGACTTGGTAAAACCGATCCCAACCTATGTTGGGAGTCATGGTAGAACCGGTCCCAAGAGCAAAACCGATTTTTCAACATTCACATACTACTTTACGGTTTTGTGTGAGTTTTGAATTAGGATTTGCTAGATAGGAAAGTTCAGATAAATTTTCGATGGGGGTGTTTTTTGATGAGTGCATGGGGGACAAATAAGATGCTGACATGTGTCTATCTTATTAGTTATTTCGTTTCCAAAAATATTAAAGATAAAATAAAAATAATTAAGATAACCAATATCCTCTCCAAAAATACACTTCTTTTCTGTTTTTAGAAACAAAATTTGTTAGAAACAATTAATTGAAGAGACATATGTCAACATCTGATTTGTCCCCCATGCACTCATCAAAAATCGCCCCCATAAAAAATTTATCCCTAGATGTCGACATAATCTGAACATGTACATTTCTTATCATTGATTGTTCAAAGATATTCATTGATACTCAAGGTGATTCCAAACTGAAATACTGGAGAATCTTTTAATTAAGATTTTCGAATTATATATTTTTAATTTTCCAGCAATCAAGACATATTTCTAGAAAAGAAATATTAGTTAAGTGCTAAATTAATATTAGATATTTTCTAAAGAGATATTTCGGAATTACAGGTAGGATATTAGTTGGAAATATGAAAACAAAAATTAGGTACTTTATTTTATATCTTGAGAATCTTTCGGTTTTGAAATTTCCTTGTTGTACAAACAACCTTGGTCTATAAATAGTGAACTTTGTTTTTCTTACAAACTATCCTTAGCCAGGCGAACTTCATTGTTTCCGGCTGAGCCGACTACTAGTATTACTTGTAATGTTATACCGAAAAGGAAAGTACCCTAATTAGGCGAACTCTCTTACATCCGCCATTCAAAGAATTCTTTGGGATAAAGAACCTCTAGCAAGTACCGTTGGTGGGAAACTAGACAAGAGCATTGTTATTTATTTTTCGATTATTGATTTGATTGATTAACGATTGTTGAA
Organism: Papaver atlanticum; assembly: GCA_023531105.1. NCBI lineage: Eukaryota > Viridiplantae > Streptophyta > Magnoliopsida > Ranunculales > Papaveraceae > Papaver > Papaver atlanticum. Next base: position 5,650,126 of record JAJJMB010011819.1, read on the forward strand.
ACTTTGATTGCACCTAGTTTGATTATTCTTGAGAGCCTTCTCTTCTGACATAAGGTCACTCAAACTAGATCAAAGTATCGACGAGATCTTCAGAATTGTTTTTAGATCTGAAGACAACTTGTGATCATCCATGATGGTTAACAGACTCTGTTCTATGCGTGATCGATCATAAATGGAATCAAGTTTTTATGTGCAGGTACAATTGAAGATTTGAAGATAAGAAGATTTTTCTGGTTGGTTTCGCATCTTGTGATATTACTTTAGCCACACATGTTGATTGGATTGGATCCAACTAGGATTTAATTTATCTTTGGTAGATTTGATAAAGTAGTCGTATAGATCGACAACTATCATTTGGTGGTATTTTTCAATATCCGAATCTGATAGTTATGAATCTAGATCTGATTATATTGGATTTTGATTGATCTTGCCCGACAAAGGAGTTTACTTGTTTAAACGGAAGAGCCTTTGTCGAAACTCAACATATCTTTTCTTAAAGATTAATAGAGAGGTTACCAAACAGCTTTGTTCCTTTACTGTTTGGAAGACGAACAAAAAGAGTTGAGTGCTTAAGACTTTATATCGGTAAAGCAACTCAAGATAGTGATTTCTATCTTGGGATTCATGTGCGTTGGCCAGACGGTTGTAGGCGTAGGGATACTGAAGGAACTACGCAACTAGGGGTAGATTACTTGGTCTCAACTATACGAAGTTGGCTTTGTTGTTTGTATAACGGCTTAATTCTGAGAGTATTCAAAACTGGACTAGGTCCCGGGGTTTTTATGCATTTGCGGTTCCCTTGTTAACAAAATCTTGTTGTATAATTTAATTTTACTTTCTGCAATTATAATTGTTTTATTATAATTAAAAGTAAATACACTAATATGTTAATCCAAGGCACTTGATTGTGATTCTATAGTATATCGGTTTCATATCGTAACTATTATAAAGTGTGTACCTCGTTGTTGTATTGTCTCGACTATGTCCATAGACGATCAACACTTGGTATCGGATTTATCGGTTGAAATTGAAAATAGTATGGTATACTTGGGTACCCACGTCATTTCAAGGTTTTGTCCATACAGGTTGCAGAACGAAAAGTTGGTGGTGTACTTGGTACCCTCTCCTTTTCGGTTACATCGAAACACTTTAAATTTCCTAAATTTATTCTTCAAATTTGAAGTCCAAAGCAGATTCGAAGAATCCCTTGAATGAAAATTACCAAAAAGTATTAACAGAATCAAGAAGCAGGCTAAAAAAAATCAAATATGAAAGTGTAGGAGACTTGCTGAAAATTTCCTCGGTGGACGAATTTAGATTCCATCCACAAACCTTGTTAAAAGAAACAAATGGGGCTTTAGTAATGAGACTACCGATATCAAAAAAATAATGCAGTTATTAAAGGAATTCAACCTCCTTATAATTCAACAACAAGATTTGATGTTTATGTAGGAAAACCAATTGAAGGATTAGTTAGTCCATATCCCGGTTAGTTCGTCGGTAGTATTGTGCAAATTCTTCAAGGTCACCAGACATCATCAGTTAATGGTGTTGAAAGTACCATCTTCTATCTGAATTTAGCTATCAATAGTGAATTAATATAAGATATTAAGGCTAAATGTTCGAAGGAATTGGTTGTGAGCATAGTTCCTCGGGATGGTGATCAGGTTGTTATTGGCGGACGTCTCATTAAATCTTAGGATAATTAGGACTAGATTTGTGCCGAGATATGCATGGGCTTAGTTGCAATTATTACCTTTTTGAATGTGTGACTCCTGAAAATTACAGTTACCCGTACTTTTTGTTATTTACTCAGCTATACCAGTTTGAATACTAAATCAATTGAGACAATAGAATTGGTGCATGAGAAATTGTAAAACCCGATGAGAATCAATAAGGAATGACCCGAAGAAGACAAATCATATATATGTAATAACGTTAAGCAATTCATAGAGAATCAGAGATATGTATTTAACTACAAAAACCTAAAAATATGTTAACCCAGTAAGTTAATCTTGAAAAATTCTACAATCTAACCAACCAGAGCCCTAAATTTGGATCTAAAATAAATTTCGAATGAGAATCTAATTAAAAACTCAACTTTCGTCGTTGAGCAAATTAATCGGTAAAGAAACAAAATTTAATACCGAAAACAAAGTTACCGGTAAAGAAAGAAAATTAATACAAAAAACAAAATACCACATACCCGATGTGTAGCACGGACACAAGACTAGTACTTCTTGAATTTCTAATGTTTCTTGCAGTTTACATTGTCAAGCTCGTCATCTTTCCATAAGTAAGTTTGTTTAGTCTTGTGACATTTGAATATGCCCCTGTATTTTGTGCCACTAGGACGATATGTACCGGTTGGTAGGCAATGTCTTATAACCTTTGTTCATCAAATTATTATTTTCTAGAATTCTTACTACTACAAAGTATTTTTTGTTCGACATATATAGAGGGCTTCGACTTTCTTTGTTTATCAAATCAACCAGCGATGATTTTATCTATCTTTATTAAAGTATGATTTGCAACTTATTGGACGACCGAAGGGAGTTCTTCTATATGATTACAACGGGGGATAAAAATGTAATGTACCGCAACGGTTTTTCTTTTTGCTTTTTAATCGATTCAATTGCACATGAATTGATCCTTTTTCCCCAAAATTGATTAAATAATTTTAATCGATTTAATTGCAAATGAATTGATCCTTTTTCCCCAAAATTGATTCAATAATCACCGAGTTATAATCATCAACTATAACTAAGCACCATCAAATCGATCAAAACTCAAATTGGTCGTCAATAATTTCAACCTAAAAACCTTGAAAAAACCGTGGTTTAATCTAATTTATAACGGTTTCATTTCATTCAATTCTATCAAATTGGATCAAAATTGATCGTCTTTTCATAAAATTGATTTGATAATCGGAGATTTGGGGTCCCCAACTATATTTTAACTCCATCAACTCGAATGAATTCCATTTATTTCACCTTCAATTACTTCAAACTAAAACAAAAAAATTGGAAAAGTGTGGCTTACGAAAAATGTGGGATATAAAACAAAGCCAATTAGGAACCGGTATATGCATTCCCAATTTATTTGTGTCACAAAATAAAGAATCTTAGTTAAAATTGAATTGGATTAAATTCAATCAAATTTTCAGTCAGCCACCCCACTATGCGCGGTAGTCCAGTGAATTGGTTAAAATATCTAATGAAGCTAGGGATTCAAATTGAGCATGAGAAATTAGTTGAATGTTCCGTTTTCGGAACCAAGACCTAAACTTTTTTCCGTCGAGAAATTTGATATCATCAATTTCGAACATATACCGAACACTATCGGGTCAAAGCAAGTACCCTTTTTTTTGTTGTGGACAAAAACTATGAGCTGATTATACTTTCATTTGATTATTAGTAGTATAACATAAAATTATTGAAATCTGAATTAGTTTTCTCAATTTTCTTGATCCTCTTTATCCAAAGAGCAGTGCTATCCCGCACGACCGTTCGGGAAAGCTTAATAAGGTATCAATTATAGGTCATTGGATGGTCTTATGGATGGTCGGATTATATGTACTTTGTTTTGTCTCAGAAACTACAACTGCTGGAGTTATTATTTAAGAAACAGATCCTCTGAATTTATTTTTTGTTTAAATTATGTCCTTTTAGTTTATGGTTTAATACCTAATGGGCCCATAACATTCATTTTTTACTCTCCTTTATTATAATATTCTTCATCGGGACGAAGAAATCATTAACTGAGATGTCACAAACTTCTGTTTTTCCAACACCAGACTTAAACAAAAACCCCAATCACCAATGGTGTCAACATTTCTCACTAACATTCAAGGTCAATAAATCTTAATCTTAGCAAATAAGCACAAATTCAATATCCCAAACTCTACTTATTTATCCAAACTACATGATACAATTCATAGTGAAAAGGCTTAATTTGAGAAAGTAAAATAAGCAAAAGAAAATTTTCGAAACCTGAAATAATGACGATTAAGGAACAGTCTTCATTAGAAATAATTTGTTTGATTTGTCAGTTTTCTTCATTTAATTCACTCACCATGATGTGTCTCAAACCCAACAATATAACACCTCCACTACTGTCTTACGTTATAAAGAAATCATCAATAGAGTTTCATCTTTCACTCAATGGGTTCTTCTTCCTCTTTTTTTTTTCGGTTTTGAAGCAGTTTAATGGAGATGAAACTTGGATTTTGTAGATCTACCTGCAATTTCTTCGTAACAGCGTTATTAACAGGGAAAAGGACATAGGTTGAAATGATTTTTTTCTAAGATTAAACTTCTTATGTCAAGTTTTAACAAAATATGGATTTTCATAATCTTGGTGTAAGTGGCTCTGTGTTCTATTTGAATCTGCTAAGATATCTCTAATGATTAATGGAGGGCCAAATGGTTTGTTTTCTGTTAGAAGAGGGTTAAGACAGGGAGATCCATTATCTCCAACTCTATTTGTACTAATGGAGGATGTTCTAAGTAGAAATATTTCAAAAATGGTGGTTGAAGGTAAGATAGCTCCAATGGTGATTAGAAATGGAATTCATCCCACTCATATGTTCTTTGCAGATGATGTTTTTATCTTTTGTAATGGAGCAAAGAAGAGCATTGTGAATCTAATGAAGATTTTGGAAAGTTATCAACACAGTTCAGGGCAAATGATAAATAAAAGTAAAAGCAAGCTTTTCATTGAGGGGACAACTGAAGAAAGAAAGATGCACATTCAAAATCTGGTCCAAATGGAGCTAAGTACATTACCTGACAAGTACTTGGGTGTTATTCTACATGCAGGAAAGGTCAAAATTTCAACTGTGTGGCCAATGGTAGAATTAATGCAAAGAAAGCTTGCTGCTTGGAAAGGAAAACTGCTATCTTTTCATGACAGGTTGGTGCTAATAAAATCAGTGCTATGCAGTGTGCCAATTTACAACATGTCAATATACAAGTGACCTTCTTCTGTAATTAAGACTTGTGAAAAAATTATTAGGAATTTTTTGTGGTCTGGAGATGGAGAAACCAGAAAATACATAATATTATCTTGGAAGAAGGTGTGTTCTCCTTACAGTGAAGGTGACTTGGGAATTCAAAGGTTAGAAGTACTTAATAGAGCATTACTTATGAAGATGTTATGGAGAATTATTAATTTTGGTGAAGAGTGGGTCTTATTTATAAAAGCCAAATTTCAAGATAAGCAGGGGCAATGGAAGAACAACTGGCAATTATTATCCATTTGGCCAGGATTAAAATGGGCATGGAATCACCTAAAGGAAAATATTAGATGGTGTTTAGGTGATGGTAAGAAAGTATCATTATGGTTTGATTCTTGGATCAGTGATACTCCTCTTATTGAGGATATTGGTTACACAGATTATGTCAAAGCTCATATAAATATGAAGGTAGCAGACATCATTCCTGTGGAAATCAATCAAATACTTTCATCTTATACACTGCCAGAACTTGGAGCAGATCATGACTATTTAATATGGAGGGGTGATATAAATGGTACATTTTCAACTTCTTCAGCAATTAACATTCTAAGAAATAAAGAACCTCAGTTGCATGGTTATAAATTTATATGGAACTCATATCTTCATCCAAATATAGCAAGCAATTTGTGGAAAATAGTTCAAGGTGTATTTGTTGATGATCTAAAAATGATTAAGAATGGTTATGATATGGTTTCAAGATGCTGCATTTGTGAAGAAACTCAGGACAATATGTATCATCTCTTATGGGAGTGCAAGTTCAGTATTGAGATTTGGAGTTGGATATGCTCTGTCTTTAACTTCAAAAACCCAAAATCCTTTAAAGATGTGTGGAGTTGTGCAAAGAATAAGAGTCCTCTGATTAAAGGGTGTTGGATTACTGCAGCTAGCTCAATCATCAAGGAGCTCTGGTTCCAAAAAAAAAAAAACTATTTGAGCAAGTAAATCCCAATATTCAGGGTTTCAAAAGCAGAATCAAGAAAACTGTTTGTGAAGGAGGGATGAGAATAAAAGGTAACAAATGGAACCAGGATTATGATAATCAGATAATTCTCTTTTTCAATCTGGGTCCAAGAAGGATTAAATTTCAATGCATTAAAACTTGTTATTGGATGCCACCAAATGCTGGTTTTGTTCTCTTTTGTTGTGATGGAGCATCCTTTGGGAATCCAGGAGCTGCTGGTTTTGGAGTGGTTATTAGAGATCATCTATGTCAAGTATTGGGGACTCTTTCTGGTGGAATTGGTATTGCATCCAACTACATAGCTGAGGTGTATGCAGTTATCTGTGCAGTTGAATTGGCTGTAGTTTGGAAATTACAAAATATAATCATCAACTCAGATTCTAAAACAGTTATCTCAGAGTTTGCTGAAAATAAGATGCCCTGGTTTGTCAGAATAAGGTGGCAGAGGGTTGTGCAAAAGCTTAACACAATAAAAAAAATCCACTGTTTCAGAGAGGTCAACTTTTCTGCAGACACAGCTGCAAAAAGGGGAGCTCAAATGGCAGCAGGTCAAAGGCAGCTACATTATGGGAGGCCAAACTTACTGGCAAGAATTGAAATGCCAAATATTGAGTACTATAGATTCTGTTAGGTCCTGTTTATTTCTTCTTATTTTGATTTTAAAGCCTATGAAGTTGACTCCTCTTCTTTTTTCTTAAGGACATGTAATTTCTAAACAATCTTTATTCTTTTAATAAAAATTATATGTGATTCAGAAGAAAAAAAATGATTTTTTTTCTAAAAGGTCTCTTTCTAAAACCATACAATTGTCGGCTGTAATTTCCAAGACAAAATATAGTACATATAATCTGACCGTCCATAAGACCATCCAACGGCCTATAATTGATACCTTATTAAGCTTTCACGCACGGTCGTGCGGGATAGCACTGCTCTTATCCAAATACTGATATAATAATTTTTATTAAACAATACTCGAAGTTATCTCAAAATCAGGTACTGCAGATTATATCCGGCTTGTCTAGGGGTGGACCAATTTGGTGGACCACCCATTTCACCCTTGAATTTGTAAGGGTTGGGGTTTTTTAAAACCCAAATGAGACCCAAAACAACATCCAATTGTTAGAATTTGATGGTCCACAATTGGTATACCACTTTTGGTCCAGCTTTAGACTTTTCCAATCATATCTCATGTTGCTGGATTCTTCTCGAAAAAGATGTGCTTATTCAGTTGACTGAATTTGGGAATTTTTATACTCAGAAAAAGCTTATCCACACTTTTGCTTGAATTTTCTATCCGTTCATTTCAGCATTTCTTTTTACCGAAAGAAATGTAAGAAGTTTTTTTTGGTTCAATGTTGGTACTAGGGAATTAACTCATCTCATCAATGCAAGTCAGAACCTACAAATGATAAGTAGCGGTTATTTGAGCTGGTCAAGAATCGTTACCAAGACTAATTAGAGCTGGATCGGTATCGATAATTTGAGCCCGTCGCGTCTCATTACGACGATTGCTGCTACCAATTAGTGGGTGACACGCGGTATCATCTTTTCCGAACCTTTTGACAGGTCTGGAGAACCACAGATTTCCTTGGGAGTGAAAGCTAAAGAGTTCGATTCTACTTTTAACTTCATTCATGTAAAAAACAAAGAAAAAAGTTAGAAGTGGGAGGGGTCTCTTGACCTAAGCACCAATTATGGATGATTATGAATAATAGGAGGAGGAAAGGGATCAATTATTATTGATACAATCAGTAATATGACAAAGAAAGGCATCAAAAATCAACTATTATTATTGTTATTATCGATAGGATCCCTTGAAAAATCGACAATGTACATGTCATTTCTGTCCTTGTTCTTTTTACTCGATTCTTCTTAATATTTGGTTTGACTGAGATTCTTATAGAAAAGAATAACTGATATAATATTGAACAGTAAACCAAGAAACTTCTTCTACAAATACCAGAATTTTCAGTCAAGTACTACTATGAATAGTGACTGAATCAAATAATTCTCCCAAAATTCATGTTTCTGTGTGTACAAGAAACTGGAAGGAGTATCTGAGAGATACAATATGCTGAGGTAAAACAAAAGAACAAAAGAAAAAAGAAAAAGGAAAAAAGAGTTGAAACTCCAATAACTAGGTATACCTTACATAAAATAGATGATGTTCTCTCAGAAATCAAATTCTCCATTAGCCTGCAATGTTCAATAACAAAACGAAATCAGAACTTCTGTTTCAAAAATGTATCAAGTAAACTTCAGAAGAATCTTTTCAAGTCGAGTTGATCGAAAGGGCAGAAATTGCATCGTTAAACGCATCACATTTCCTAATAGCAATTTCCACGGCCTTGGCCTTGCTTATTACCTAAACTACCCAAATAACCCACAAGTTGTTTCGACTCATTTGCTGTTTGTTTAGGGTCATTCACAAAGTTTTTCATAAGACACCTAAAACGTTTGACGTTTCTCCCCTTTAAAAGCATCAAGTTATGATCAGACAAGACATGAAAACGAACTACATACAGAGCAGTTGAAGGGAGAAGTAAATGCACCTTTGTAAACAAGATATCTCTGTCGTTCAAATGCACTATGCCATCCTTGAGAATACATTTCCATTTGCTCTTGGTTCTACTTACCTGTAAGAAATGACAGTACAATTTCTAAGCTTATTAACTAAAACTTGAAAAGCTAAAAGCTACATGACGACGTTACATTTCCTGGCTCATCCAATGACGGATTACAAAAATCAGTTTACCTTTTCAAACTGAGCCAATACCAAATGACTTATGCTAGGCTCTTCAGCTTCCTGGTCCAGATCATCCAAGTCGTCATCATCATCTTCATTCAAAGGTGGCTCCTCATCCTCTTCTCCTTCTGGTTTTCCTAGCTTAGGGGTTCCCACATCTGGTGTGTTAACAGGATCTGCAACATGAGAATCTTACTGGGTTATACTTTTTCTGATTTGAATTCTCATTAAGACCCGTAATGCACCACTTCAGATGGTATCACCACAGAGCGAATTAAAAACCAATAACAACAGATAATAAATTAATAGCAGTTTACCATAACTTGATGGCGTATTGTAGTCTTCAACACGGACACCCTATCCACCATATTAATTGGAAATGAAACGATATCATTATTTGAACGCACATATAATTACAAGTCTACTACAACATTAAACTAAAAACTATTCAAAGGTGCTTTTGCTTACATTGTCGTAAACATCATCAAAGCCGTCATGCTGGGGAATGGCTAAAGCACCTTGCCTCCTCTTAATTAACGAGGCAATTGCAACATCAGCATTTCGTCTCTCTTGATGTTTTGAGCTGCCATGAACTTTTTTCAGTGAATTCTCTGTAGCAGGAACCTACATTACCGAAAGAGTGCGAAACTGTTTTAGTAACTAAAACTGAAAATCTGATACAAAGTTATAGAAGTAGCACTGATTGCATAGACATCACACATTAGCTTAATTAAAAATAAAGAATAGTTCATAATATATAACAGTAATTCACCAAAACATTTCAGTTGAGATTCTCCCCATCATTCTTTTTTCCCGACGGATGCATCATTCTCATAGCATCTTGTAAAACCCCTTTACACTATCACCACAGAAGAATGTATTTTGTGGCAGATGCTTATTATAGCCTAATTACGACTTGTTACCCAAAGTTACCCAAATATTGACTACTAGCTTGTTATCGTTATCGATATGTTATCTTTTAGAAGAAAACAATTGGCGGTACTTTTAAGAGAGCAAGTCGGGTGACGTTGGCCGAAGTCAAGCTTTGTTTTTCTCATTTTTCTGAGGTTTGTGTTCATTAATTTCAGGTACTTTTGCTCGCATTTATTGGTTTCGGAGTTCGATTTTATGATTGGTTGGTTAGTTCTGTTGTTTTCATCCACTTCTTTGAAAGGGCTATTTAAGTATAAGTGAATCTAGGGTTTCTACATCAGACCTAATTTGAATTTTCGAAAGTTGATGTTTCTGCTATACATTCTGCTGTTCTGCTGGGTAAAAGAGGTGATGATGATCGATTGATTTTGCTTCATGATGATTTAATTGATGAATCTCTCTCTGAATGGAGATTTAGCCTTAATGGTAGGTTGGATTTTCAGAAAGTGAAATTAGAGGATGCTGGAATGTTGAAGGAACAACGAAAACTTAAGGACAGTTGTCTATTGGTGCCACTGGGTTAAGGATTTTTCGGTATTAAGCTTGATAACGAAGAAGTTAAGGATTATGTATGGAATGAAAGAACATGGAAGGTGGGGTATCAAATTGTGTGTATTTGTGATTGGGAGCCAAACTTTAAACTAGAGAATCAAAGGATTTCTACTGTTTTCATTTGGGTGAGGCTACCTGATCTGAGCTTGGAATACTGAGATGAGAAAGTGGTTATAGCTATTGGGAAAGGAGTTAGAAGATCTGTTCAGGTTGATGATGTAACTTTGAAAAATAATTTTTGGTTTCTATGCTAATATTAATGGAGGTAGACTTTGCAAAACCTATTCCTGATAAGATATGGGTAGAATCAAAATGGGGAGCTTCTACCAACCTGTAGAAATTCCTAAAATCCCAAAATTCCGCAACCATTGTTGTATTGTGGGGGATATGGTATCTGAATGTAGAGCCATAAGAGAAGTCATCTAAAAGAGTACCAGATGTTGAAATGGCTGCTAATGATGTTAACCTGATCAATGTTAGATAGAGAAAAAGAAAGAATTGGATAAAGAGGTTCATGATGATGCTTTAGGAGCAGGTGAAATTCCTACGCAGAGGATTCGTCTTGATGCTGTAGTAGGTAGTAATGGACAGATCTCTAAGGATATTGCTGTTGATAATGGGAAGAATAAGTCTACTACAATTGAACTTGTGGGAGCAGGAACAAAGTTCTGGGGTGGCTGGTAATGTTGGTTATAAGTTTGGTGTATTTGTTCCTTGTCAGTGAAGATGAGAGTTCTGATGACGAGGATATGCTTGTAAATGATTATGTGATTGTACAAGTGTGTGCAAGACCTATGAATTAATCCTCAAGGGAACAAGTTTCAGTTTACTTTCGTAATATGTATCTAGTATGAACGAAGGGAAACAGAAACCTACCCTAGATTCACCAACGCTTAAACGACAAAACTGGCTTCCTCAAATTTTCGAGACTAGAATATACTGTACTTATGAATTTAGTAAAATTCAACAATGTGATCAAGCTATAAAACAAGATCGCAAGCGAAGGCAAGTGCAAGTAAGGTTTTCATTATTAAATTTCTTTGTTTACTTTGGCGCTATAATGTCACTGACGCTGAACTTATCTTGCAAATACCTTTGGAGTTCACCAAAGATGCATACACAAAATGGCAATAGCAAAAAAGTAAATTAATGTCTGACCTTTTCTTGAAGCAAACAATCTGAAGAAGCATCTGCTGACCCATCTTGCTGAGGAATATATCCAAGTGGAGGACAGTCAGCCTTTGACCTTTTCCCTGGAGGCATGAAGAAATCCTGAACAAGAAGAAAACAGTAACTTCCCCAATGTCTAACACGTTGGTTCTAGTTCTTTTACAGCAAATCAGGAAACATAATTGCTACGAAAAAGCTGACATAACAATCACCTTGATGGGAGGTGGTGCCTGAGATATTCCTCCCTCCTCCCTGACTTCCTCATATGCTGAGAGAAAAAAACGAATATCACTTGAAATGGAAGACAAGTGTGCCATGTGATTTTGTCTAGTTACATAATTGAGCATATTAAGGGGCTGCTACAAACTAATCACTATGAGGGCAGCAAACTTGAGACTTTATAATATGACTCCACTGGTGAAAGCAATTACTGTCCACACAAGATAGAATGGTTTAAATGGTTTCGAGCCCCCAGACATGTACTTGCATATGAGCAGTAAGGTGTGCTGTTGTGTTAGGCGGAGATTTTAAGCAGGGACTAGGACAATGAAATGCAGGATTTATGTTGCTCTTTTTTCGAATTAGATGTGTTGGTTACAAAGAGAAATAAGACGACTTATAACTGTAAATGCTCCTGCTCCTACATAGTATTTTTGGCAAATTATGTGTGCTGCAATGATAGTATAACATCATTTCTACCCAGAAACAACTTACCAACATTGACGTCAACACCAAGAGGCCTCTGATTTGACGCCGGAGATTGTTCTTGCTGCAAAAGGGAAAGATAATTCAATAATGAATCTGATAGAACACCAAACTGTACACTCCCTTACTTTCATCATTCACCTTTGAACTAGAGGGAAGAGGGGTTACCGTAATCTATCAGAAGCACAGGCAGAAGGAAGTGCTAAAAGCATATACTAATTTCAAAAAATGCCATCTTACAAACATCGAAAGAAGTAGTACCACGTAGGAAGTAGGCTTTCCAGCTACAATGGTTCCTGTATTAGGAGTTGTGACATATTCACTTTGACCTGAAGGGTAGTATTGATATGATCCGGGCTCACCAGGCAAAGGAGTCTGAACCGGAGTCTCTACTAAAGGTGTCTGGAAAAAAGTTACAATCAGTGTAGTGCTGGAGCAGACTGCCATGTATTTGAACAAAATCCTTCACTAGAAAACAGTTTTCAACATTTCAGAGCAAACCAACAATCATACCGGTGGAAAGAGCATGTCCGCAGTTGGAGTCTCATATTCTTCAGTGGCTTCATACGGTACATTCAGATCATGTACAGGGGTTGGAACACCAGGTCCTCTAGGAGCTCTATCAGTTTGACCTTGTATAACCCCACATTGCATCATTTTTAACTCCCATAGCTGGTGAGCAAGATTGGTGTATTAGAAGGCATTAAGAATCATAGCCTAATTAAGAAACAATTAATGATCCAACAGGTATTGAGTTGAAGGTGAAGCGTATCAAGTGACATGAATGCAAACATGAACAAGTATATTACTGCAGCTGAACTCAAATATTGACAAATGTATACAGGGAGAAGGGGTTTCTGACGGTATTATCACAAAGCATCTGATTCTCGTTCCAAATTGATTTATCCTGTATATAGATGAAACCTAAAGAAATCTGAAGTTACTAAGTGACATGATCATCGACGCGTCATTAAAAACACAATGTGCAGGTAACCAAGGCTGCTCCGTGAATATAGAATCAAATTTAAGCAAGAATCAATGAACTTCACAAACAATACAATCTTAAAAGAATAGGGAACGAGCTAAAACACTTTAACCAATAACATCAAGGAGCCCTACAAAAGGACCCAAGTTAGGTTCAGTTCCTTAAAAACTATCTTTTCTCTTTCCCTATTCTATAATCCCTAATAAGGATTGAATAATACAATCCCCTACTAATGATTGAAAAAGGTCAAGCTCAGAATAAGTCAGGAACCTCCGAAATATCTTCGAACAAGTTCATCATTATATAAGTTTTTTCTTTCATCCTCTTCTCAAACCCATTCAAAATACAGACAACGCAAACCCCCTTACTAATTACCCATAACAGTGTGAACCCGACGAAGTCAAATATTTAAACCCTAATTTGAAAGGGAAAAAAAACAAAAAAAACCTAGTTCTTAATCAAAGATACATACAGTTAAAGATTAGGGGAAAATGATTTTGAAAGCAAGAGAAGAAAAGAAGTTACCGCTTGAAGGTCATTGAGAACAGAATCATCAACCCCTTCATTAATAAACTCTTCTCTCAACTTACTAACAACAGCATCAACTACATGAACATAAACCGTGGAAACAGTTGGATTCGACATCTCATGAAATTTCAAGATTCAAGTAATCCCTAGACCCTAATATGTAAATTCCAGACCCAACAATGTTCTTTTGATTTCACAGTTAGGGTTTCTATAAAGCTTGGATCTGTTTTTTCCCTTTCGAGTTAGAGCTAGAGAGGAGAGAGAGGAAAAAAAAGAAAAGAAGAGAGGAGATTAAAAAAGAAATGCAAAGACAAGATTTCAAAGAGTGTTGTATATAAATAGGTTTGCATTGACAGGAGGGAAAATGATCTCGAACGCTGAATTTAGGAACACACACCTAGTGATAGAAAAAAAGTGGGGCCTAGTATCTGTCACCGCCTTATGGCAAACTGTAATATCGTAGACCCAAACGAACTCATATCGTGTTGAACATAAATCTAAAGCGATTTCGAGTAATTTTGACCATGAAGATTTTATTTAATTGATATTAGAGCGAAGAATATATCACTGTAAAATGAAGAAAAAAACACCGGGCAGAAACGTGTCAATAGACACAACAACAACAAAAAAAAAAAAAAAAAAAAAACTAACGTAAAAACTGAAAATCTTTGGTCAGAAAAGACAAGATCTGACTAAGATGACGATGGAGGCTCTAGGGTTTTCTTTTTTCTTGTTATGAAGAGAGTAGGGATAAAAGGGAGAACTGATCTCTAAGTTCACGAATTTGAGTCTATTCTATTCTATTTTTACAAACAACTTAATATGTAAAAAGACCTAAATACATTGTATATATAATTTGAGTACAAATTAGAGAGCTAGATTAAAAGCTGAACAAAGCTCAAATTCTCCACTGAGAAAATATAGACCAGTAGTAATTTTGGGTTTTGAGATCTTTTCGATGTTTTTTACGGCACACGAGATGGGTAGGTGATGAGTACCTTCCTATAAATCATACGAAAGCCTTGCCTAAACTAATCTTTACTCGCGCCTCTCTGTTCTCTTTTTTCTCCCGTGAAACCCTAGACAACGAAGAAAATCCTTCTTCTTCTTATTTTCACATGCGGCAAGTTCACAGAGCAAATCATGCAGTCTTGATCACATGTATATGATATTTACTCTCTTTTTCATACTTTCATACCGTGATATCGAAGGTTAGATCCTTAAACCCTTAATGGGATTTCTTTTCTTTTTTATTGATTGTTTTCAGGAAATGACAACCACTTTCTTTGATTACCGATTTTTAAATTAGTTGTAACCTCTCAATTTCCATGATAACAGAACTTGAAGTAGAGGTTGAATTTACTTGCCATCACAGCAAGTTTTCGACGACAGACAGCAAGCTATTGCTTTTTCTTCATTTAGTGCAGGTGTTAGTATCTTCTTAATTGTAATCTTGGTAAAATCAATAGTTCTCTCCTATTTTTGATTGTTTTATTTTATCTCTCTCCTAACAGTAATGGCTTGAGCCTACTAACATATCACCGATGCAAGGTGCAGTCTGTTGTTTTAATTATTGATTTGTTCTAATTATCTTTCCATTGTGTTTTATTTTGCAGGTGCAATTTTGCTGAAAACATAAACAACCAAAATGTATTCTTTACCTAACCCTATTCTCCTTTGTTCTATTTCTTTTATTTTTGAATTCAGATTCTCTTTTGATTTAAATTTAGTTTAGGTTTCACTGTTGTTGAATGTTCATTGAGAATTTTTATTATGATTAATCAAGATTTGTGGGTATATCTAATATTGAGGATTAGAGGTTACCATAACTTTGTTTCTTACTTACTCTCCTTCATTGTTTTACATTTTCTCAATTCCATTGGCATTGATATATTAGTATTCATTTGTAAATGTATATTGGCAGGTATAGAGAGCATTTGAAAGGTATAGTGACAATTTGAAAGGTTGTCTACTTTTCGGTCATTAGATATCAATTAAATCAATTGAAATGCTTCAAAAAAAAAATCGAAAAGATAAAAAGAATTTACATTGGAGCATAAAAGACAATGAAGAGGATTATATATATATATATGTATTTGTTAGGTATATTTCTGACCATGCATTATGTTAACTATTAGTAAAATTACGTTTCAGGATCATTCATCTATATGTCATGATTGAGCACAAGTTAATCCATCCATAAAAAATGGTTGTATTGAAGATGTTTTCCTAATTATGTTATGGTTTTGTGATACTATGGATGTATTGTGTTGTTCGTAGGTTCTGAAGTTTGTGTGTGATGATGATAAAACCATTGCGAAGCTGATGAACATTTGGAGACAAATTATAGGAAGGTACATTTTGTGTCATCGTACGTTTTCCGGAATTTACAACTGTGCGGGATATTAAAGAGGCGTGAAGCCTTATAATTTATTGAGATCTTGGTCGTGGTGTTGCAGTTCTATCAATCACATTAACCATGTAGAAAGCTTTGTTCATAAGCAAAATCTCATCTTTAGCAATGCTATAAATCTTGGTTCTTTGGGGTTGAGTGTTGATATATGAGTATTTCTCTGTTGTTTTCGCAGCTGGAAGCAATGGGATTTCCTGGAGGGTTCTTTGCCTTCAACAAGAATGAGGAGTTGGCTACTAACTACTTTCTTGAGCTCATGGATGTTCTGTTCCATTATCTCTTGGTTGGTAGCTATTTTTTATAGTTTGAATAGTTAAACTAGAGGATGGAAAAGTTAATTGGCTTTAGTAAGCTAAATATTACAAGAAAATTGACTTTGGGGAAAATCCAAGTTCATCAAAACACAAAAGACAGAAAGCACTAGAAGGACTAACTAGAATTGTATTTTAAAGCAACATAGTGGACTATATGTAGAAAGCAGTAAAGGTATGGAACAATATGTAATTACAAAAAAAAAAAAGAGAACTCTTTTTAGCCTGATTTGCTTTTACTATAATTATAGGTTTTTTCTGACTGTTTTCAAATATTAACATTTGTTATAGGTCTTGCTGGAATGTTAAATAACTCTATCATGGCCAAGTTTGTTCTATAAGAACCGGTATTTCTTTTATTGTACGCATATCTACGCTGGACAGATATGCCTTATGCTGATATTTTTCTCTATTTTGTTGAGGCGTAATGGATATTTAATTATTTGTTTTGGGTTATACAGGGAAGTAATAACTAGGGTCAACTATACTTTCAGAAAGGGAAGGGTAATTTTAACACAACCCCCAAACAACTCTTAATGGGAACTACTAGCTACCAACCTCAGAGGATATTTTTGTGCAAATATCAGTAACTGTACATACTTACATTGTGTTTTGGGGCAACGCAAATAAACATAATTCAGAATTTTCTTCTGGTGAATATTATGCAAACTTGAGTACCATGGCCCATTCTACATTGTACTTTAGATAACAACTTAAATTTATTTCTATAGGTGTAATTAGTCTGATGGGCATTTTATCCTCTTTATCTTTATACTACAGTTATTGTTTTAACTATCTACATTGATTTTTCAGATTTCAGTTTCCTGATGGAGCTAAAAAATTGTACCGAGTGGGTGTCGCGCTATGAAATACGAAGTGAAAGAAACTGCTGGCCCAAGGTTCATGGTGTTGCTATGAATCCGATTGAGCAGCCTCAAAGGAGGTAACCACGGATCAACATATTGGACAGGTTGAGCAGCCTCTCATTGTCGATTCAGATATTAGTGTCTCAAATGATCTGATTTGTGAACCACGAGGTTGTTTGAGAAAAATAATGAATCTAACAACACTAATGGATGAGTTTAATGCAACTTTTAAAGCATTACTCTTTGTAGAAGTCAGTTTAAATAAAGCAAATTTTATTGAAATAATTTCCTTCGCAGAAATGTATTGAATGTTTGTGTCATTCTTGGTTGGTGCGAAGAATAAACATTTATAAAAGTTGCTTGAAGAATGCCATAGAAAGCTTGAATTATTCAAAACCACCATCACTACTCTCCCAAATGACGAAATAGGTATTCGTCCGAATGTTCTGATAATTCAATTTGTCCAAACCTTCACCAGAAATATAAACTTAAGCCCGTGCAGCGCACGGGAGAGCACTAGTTTCCATAATTAACACGACAAAACCGTTGCCTCGTATTAATTCTTCCTTCAAGACACAACCTTCTCTCTTGCGTGAACTGTTGTTTTTTTTTTTTTTTTTTTTCCTCTTTTTCCTTTTCCTCTAGTCTAAATTACGTACATAAATAAAGATCGGAAAGGAAAAGCAATTCAGGATAGTTTTTTGAAAAATCTGGGGAAAAATTAATTTGAACCAGTTAAAAGAAGAAAATTTTGTAACACCCGCATTTTTCACATAACGCACATGCCCAAAGATGCGTCATTGAATGATTTGAATGATGAAGTTTATCTCAAGCTTATGTTGAGCATTCAGGACATGTTGGCCAAAAACTAGAATTACGCCACTATTATGCAACATGCAAATTGGATGCCGGCCAAGAGCGAAATTGCACAGCTATGCTGCAATTTGCAAGTTGAGCATTGGCCGAGAATTGAAATTGCTCCAATATAGCGCAATATTCGTTTTCTCAGAAGCAAGTGGCCTTGGTACATGACCAGCCACTCCCTATTTTTAATTTCTATAAATATAACGTATATAGAAAAAGGGTGTAGGTTGAAGGTGCATTAAGCAGAGATGCCTCCTTAAATTATAAAGCTTGGCCAGTAAAACATATATGATGATATGATGCGAAAGCATCAATATGACGCGTTTCTTAGCCTCATAATGTATCATTATTATTTTGCTGCTAAACCAAGAATGCATCATTATTACTTTCTTGTCAGCATTCGTCGAAAAGACGTTGTTTGAATGAAATATATAGCATTCCCACAAATATATATGACTGATTGGTTTTCATGTTATGTAACGACTTTGGTATGCAGAGCATACTAAATTGGTGAAACCAATATCATTAGGAGAAGAGAAGTATCTTCCAAAAGCTGCAAGGTGGAACTTGAAAGAGGTTTCCATAGAAAATTTTCAAAGACATGAATGATTTGCAGTATTATCTAAGTTAAAGAAAAATGCATCAGTGCAATTTGGCTTCTCATAAGGAAAATGTGACGGAAAATTTTGGAGCACATGAGGCTAAGAAACGTGTCATGAAATTTGGCTTCTCATAAGAATCTTTACCGGAATCTTCATCATCTATTTATCCGGCGACGGAATCTTCATGAATGATGTTTTTGACAATAAAATCTCCATCACAAGTTTTAAGAAATTTGAGCAAATCACTCCAACTTTTGGAGCACATCTTTATGAAGAAGAAAAACAAACAAAATGGTTGGAATACACTTCCGCGAAAAACCATTCTTCCTCCGACTTGATCGGTTCTTATTCATGCTTGTATTTGTTCTACACCGGTAATCCTTCTCTTTCTCTTGTTGGATTTCTTGGTAAACTTGTACGGTATGTCTATTTGTATTTTCTTAATTTTGATTTTAAACCCATTGTAACCTTGAACTCCCATTAATGAAAAGGTTCTTTATAGAAAAAAAAAAAAAAAAAAAAAAAATACTTTTGTTAATATATTTTCGGATGTGGATATATTTTGTATTGTGCACTAAACATATCGAGAAAAATATGTATTTTTCTCCTACTTTCCTAAATGCATCGATGCTGAAAGAGAAGTATTAAATAGGATGATCAGAAGGTGCAACAACAAAACCAAGTAATCAACATCAAACAGTTGAAGAAGCTCAAAATCTTCTAGTGGAAGAGAATAGGGATCGAGGAAGTGAAAGGGTCCCAGTGGAACAACATAGGTGTTAAGGAAATACAGGTGTTCCAATCAGGGACGGAAAGAAGTGGATGCTTGCGGGGTCCATAGGCCCCACAAGATTAAGAGTTTTATGGAGAATACGCTTGGTATTTTTGAAATTAGGAAGGCTTGTGGGTGCAAACTCATATGACAAAATTGAAAATTTCCTGTTACATGTACACTAGTCGGGACAATAAATTGAAGTAGCACCTGCATATAAGACTGATCTTATGGAGCCCAGCTGAAAAAATCATGGTCTAAAGCACCTCTTCACTCTCCCCTTCCCTGCTCTGTGGGAATCCCGGCAGGAAGACTCACGAGATACACAATGGTTACCCGTTCTCAAAAAATGTAAACCGGGTAATGAGTGACCATTTTGAGCTTAAAAAATGAATGATCATTAACCGTTTTTGTAAAATAGAAAATCATTATCCTATTTAAAAATTAAAAACGGGTAACCATTGTCCGGGTATTTGACTTTTTCAATTACACCCCGCATACACCATCATTAACTGAACTGGTTATCACCCCTACTTATGATCTTGTGACATCGGCAACTGGATCTTATTACTTCAACCACAAGAACTGAACTGGTAATCAACCCCAACTTCTAGCGGATCACCATTGAAACTATTTGCAGAAAGCATGCTATTTAGAAGGGATAACAAGTGTGTTTTTTTTTTTTGTAATTTTTCCCATATCCCATGAGCAAACAAATCCATTCATCTGATTCTAACCCCGATAGCAATAAACGTTTCGGCATTGCAGATTCATGATTACTTAACAAATTCACCACAATCCTGAAAACACGTACACATGAGAAAATCATCATTCACCCAAAAATCCCATTGGGAACCAATCACAAATCCTTGACATATATTGTTACTTAAATGAAAATCTAACTTAAGACCGTACGGTCAATCACCCCTTTAAAACTCTGAATCGAGTTCTCTGTTTGATTTTGAAGAAAACTTGAAAACGGGTGTTGACTGGTCAAGCTATATAGAACGGCTAATGAGTATTCGTTTCACTATAAACGAATGATGGTGGACCGTTTTGAGAGGCACGGCTAATGATAACCCGCCTTTTCTTTGGAACGGCTAACCATTGCCCGTCCGCGATTTAAATTGGGAATCACCACTAGAGCTAGGCTCTTCCCATGCTAATGTGTATAGGCATTTGGGAAGAGGTTGGGAACCTCCACAAGACCCAATCTAAAGGTAAAAGCTCAAAAGTATAAACTGATCAACTTTAAAAAAAAAAAATTGAACGAATGTTAGAATTTTGTTTTCCACATCCCGACCTTTTGGTCCTGGCTCAGTCCCTGGTTCCGGTCAATGGCAGAACCAAAAGAATTTGGTTGGGTGGACAAGTATATACTGTACAAAAATGCGGCCAAAGGGCGCCCAATTTTTTTTGACGTTTTTGTTACTAAATTTATGATATTTTTCATTTGTCACCACAAAATTTGATACTTATAAGCAAATTTTAATACTAACCACACATATTATTATTATTATTATTATTATTATGACATTTCATAAAATTTATACAAGTAATTTTACGATTTATGTTGATGCCCATAAATTTTTAAAAATTCAAGGGGGGACAAATCCATAAAACATGTAAAATATTATGGATAAAATTGTAATTTTGAGATTCTAGGGAGGATAATTTTCCTCCCTAGTCCCAACATGGCTCTGCCACTAGTTCCAATTTAAAAAAATACATGTCGAAAGTATGAGGACTTGAGAAGCCAATCAAATTAATGTAGGAAGAGATGCAAAGACTGAACGTATCAATGAAGTAATTCTAACTAGTGCAAAATGGGTTTTTGATAGGTGTCGTAAACACCTTAATATTTATCTATTGTTTATGCTCTTTTTGCTATTTCTCTTGTAAAATATGTATCTTATGTTTAGTTTTGAGATACTAGGTGCAATGGAGTCATTTGGAGCAAAAGAAGAAGAAACCATCTGAAGAGGAGCAAAAAGAGCAATTGCATATAGAGAGGGTTACAAAGCTGAGGTTACCACCTCTGGTGGCCCTTATCCTATCGCTGGGGCGCCTGGTTCCAGATTAATTTCCTATAACAGACGTGTAATTCAGAGAATTCATTTTCTCTTTATCTATAATTCTCCTTATGTCTGTAAACGTGTGACCGGCTGACTGCTTCCTTCAGAGAAAGAGATCGAGGAGATGAAGAAAAGTGATCTGCTACTGTGGATCTGGAGATGTTAGAATATAGGTTCGATCTATTGATACAGTGACAAGAAAATAGATGGTGTTGCTGCTCGATTTTATTAGAAATCTATGGTTTGTGTTTTGAATCAGATTAGATGGAAGAAATGGTGGAGAAATTAAGGATAGCTCGAGAATCAGAAGAAGAAAATAGATTCTTGTTGTTGCTGCTGTTAAGAAGAGGATGATGTTGGGACCTTCGTCCCACATTGGTTAGATGGGGCTTAATTGAGTAGTTTATAAGTCAATATGATCCCTCAACTTGTAGACCGGTTTTAGAGTTGAGTTCTACCCACGGGCTTATAACGAGTTAGTGTCGGTACCGTAACATTTTGTATCAGAGCCAACCACCACGACCCATTCTCTCTCCACAGAAGGGGTGACCTATAGGCTAGATTAAAGTATAGGGGCACCTAAGTATGGGAGTAGTTGTCACCGCATTGAATAATGGTAGTCGAGTGGAGCCGCCATAAGGAAAGGGCTACCGTCGGGCCAGTG
This sequence comes from Papaver atlanticum, assembly GCA_023531105.1. Taxonomy (NCBI): domain Eukaryota; kingdom Viridiplantae; phylum Streptophyta; class Magnoliopsida; order Ranunculales; family Papaveraceae; genus Papaver; species Papaver atlanticum. The sequence continues at coordinate 5,672,290 of JAJJMB010011819.1, forward strand.
TTGATAGAGTGGGCCAACGAGGACGTTGGGTCTGGAAGCATGGTGGGATGTTGGGACCTTAGTCCCATATTAGCTAGATGAGCCTTAATTAGGTAGTTTATAAGTCAATGGGATCCCTCAACTTGTAAAACGGTTTTAGAGTTGAGTTCTACCCATGGGCTTATGACGAGTTAGTGTCGGTACCGTAACAGACGACTACATGGGAATGTGCTGTTAATTTCATAAAGAAGAGGAGTTTGAGGAGAGATTAGGGTTCTTATGATGATTCAGGTGAAACTGTGAGATTCAATGGAGTGATTCGAGTCTATGAAAGAGTGGGTTCGATCTTAATTCGATGATTGGCAGCAAAATAGGAAGTTATGGTTTGATGGAGATGGAAGTTCAGAGATGAAGGTTCGAGGTCTGTTACAGTGGATTTGAGAAATTGGAGAAGAAGAAAAATTGTGTTCTTGCTGTTGAGAGATATGGAACCAGTGAATCTGAGAGATAGGGTATGAGTTGGTTGAATATGGTGATGCTGTTAGATGAATGCTAGGTTACAGGGAAGCTGATACGAATTGGTTGTGCTGATGCAGAATGAATGAAGCTGCAGTTTCAGGTGATGTTTGAGGGAGAAAACGAATTGCAGGTAGATTGCAGCAATTGAGTGACTGGATGGAGACAATATATGTATGTTTAGGAATTGCAGGTGCAGTTACAGGTTGGTGGTAGTTGTGATGAAGATGTTGCAGTACAGGATTGAGGTTCTAGTGGTTGTAACGGAGTGGGGTTGTGGTTAGTTAGGGCCTAAGTCTGAGAACTCAATATTTGCAGGCTAGATGTTAGGATTAACAGTTGTAGCAGAGATGGCTTAGTGAGTTTGTGTCTTGAGATGAAATAAGAAGGATTGGTAGCATTTATTCTCTAAAGTAATTTGCATCTGAGACTGGTGATGGATCTGGTGTAGATGGATTTGTAGAAGAGAGGATGCAGTTGCAGTGGTGGTTATAATGGGTATGTGCAATTGTGAGAAATGGAGATTGTTGCTAGTTCAGCTGGAATAAAATTGCAAGTCTGAGATGGTGATGAAGCCTGTGATACAATGGAAGATGGAACCAGTAGTGAGTTTGTTTGTTGGTGATGCAGATACAATGGAAGATAGAACCAATAGTGAGTTTGTTTGTTGGTGGTGATGTTACTGTTGCACACAACAACAACAAGTGCAGTGGATGTGGGTGCTGTTACTTTGAACTCTGGTGGTCATTGAACTAAGAAGCTACATAAATGGAGATGGTTTTTGGTGTGGATAAGAGGGTGAGAAGATGATATTACAATGCAGCAAAAGGAGGTAGCAGAAGCCGTAGCAGTACATGGTGGTGCAGCAATAGAATTGGCCAAGGAAGTAGTATTGAGCCAAGGTGGCGCTAATTTGATTCTGGCCTATGCAATGGCTTTGGCCAAGACGACTTAGCCAATCATCCAGACAGACTTCTGACTCACTTCTGAATCACCCATCTAACTGGACCTGACTGACTCACTCACTGAGTTAGATCCATTGAATCGGTCTGAGTTTGACCGAGTTGATCCATTTGACCGGTGGCCGGTTTGACTTTGTCGGTCACCTGAGGTATCGCCGGTGACTTTTCCGGCCAAGTTCCGACGATGGATCCAGTTTTCTGGTGACTACTTTTTGAGCAGATTTTCTACATTGGTAATTTCTACATATGGGCTTGGTGGACTTCTTGAACACGGATTTGGACCTACTTTTGGAAACAAGGAGAGAGAGTTATAAAAGAAGTTTTCTACAACTTTGAGGATATCACGTATTCTACTGGGAGCTTTGGAGAGAGCCGCAACTCGCTACTAGGGTTTGCTTTGTTTTCATCTTCTTTATTTATTTTTATAATTGTGATGAACTCCATAGTATGAGTAGCTAATTTAATTTTATTGGTTAAGGATGTAGTTCGATTTCGAGAACTTGTGCTTGATTAATGCATTAATTTTCTCTCTTTGTTTTCGTTCAAACTTCTATTGTTTTTCATAATTGCATGATTGATTATTACAATAGGATATAGATGTTTGATTAGTTAAGTGGCCAAGTAATTGAACTTGCATCCTTGTTCATAGCTAATTGAGGGTTTATCATCAAGCGATAACCCAAACTACAAGTAGCATGATATGATTACGGTTTGTAATGATCCACTCTTGTAATCATACGTAGAGTTTGACCTTTGTCCGAATTGTCTGCGCAATGTATGACAATTGCATTGATTAGCCTATTTCTAAAACTTAATGCTCCTAGGAATTGAACTTAATTAGCGCAAGGCGTTAGGTTATTCTTTAAGTAGAATTCACATCCGCCTCTCTAATGTGTTTGTTGATGAACTTAGGAAATTGACGGAGTATCTTGCTCTCTTGATACTCTAGGGATTTTGTTACAAAAAAGATTAAATCGTAATTCTAATCATGTATGCAAGCACTTGTTTGAGATTGAAGATGAACTCCTTGGCCAATATTCTCAACTCATTGAATACTTTCTACTATTTACTTTGCTTTTGATTTACTTTTTATTACTTTCATAAAACCAGAAATCCCCCCCCCCCCAATTGGTTACTTAGGAAATTGAAAATATAATAACTATAATTGCCTCTCTGTGGAAACGAACTATTTCTTATCATATACTTTAAAAAAGTGAAATTATTTTTGACGCATACGACAATAATCAGTTTTCTAAGACTGATTGGGTCTTTAACAAACTGACTGATTTCATGACTCAAGCTTATAAAGCTGTTAGACATGGTTATTTTATTAGTTAAGTTGTTAAAATTTGTCTTATAATTAGACTTAAAATTGAGAGCAAGGGATATGCGATTTCTTGACTTTTTTCTTGCGATTTTGACTTTTCTAGGGTTTTTTTTTTCATCTGAGAGCTTGAATCCGATGGAAGGAACTTTATCAATCATGGGGTTTAGTTCTGATTTGATGGTCAATCATGCTACCGATTTCCGTTTTGATTTGCACCTCGCTTTAGCATGGTTTTCTCTTTCAATTGTTTATCCTTGGTAAGTTCGAATCTCGCTTGTTTCAATCGATCTTAGCTTTTCTGTTTTTGTTTGGTTGCTAATCATTTGTCCCTCCTATATTCTTCATTTTGTGTGTATTGTTCTCGTCTTGTTCCATTTACTTTTGGTTTTCGTTCCCAGTATCTATTCTTGTTATTTTCCATCTTAGTTTTTCCCTGCTTGTTTAGTTTTGCCTCTTGCTGAGTCTAATCCTAATTCATGGTTTTCAATTGTCTTCTCTCTTGAGCACTAATCCTTTTAATAGAGATTTTGTTTCTGTGATTATGGATAATTGTTCTTCAAATAGAGCAGTCTCTTCTACTACCCTGAATGTACTCCCTTCTCTCTATCTTAAAGGAGATTTACCTACTGTTAATCTTACTAGCAGTATGTATAAAAATGGTTTATCTCAATGGAAATTCAGTCTTATTGGGAGACTTGACTTAAACCAAATTAAACTAGAAGAAGCTAAAGTGCAGTTGTTAAAGCTATGGAATGTTGCATGTGATGTCAAACTCATTCCTATCGAAGGTTTTTTTTGTTTTTTTTTGTTATCAAGCTAGACAATAAAATAGATAAGACTAGAATCTGTGCAGAGGTTTATGGAAAGTGGAAAATCAAGTATTGCAAGTAAGGGACTTGAAGCCGAGATTCAACCCGGAAAATCAAAGAACATCCTTAGCTAAGGTATGGATTAAATTTCCATGGCTTTGGTTGGAATATTGGATTGAGGAAAACTTGTTGGCAATGGAGAAAGACTTTGTCCAACCAATTCAGGTACATAAAACCACTCTCTCTATGGATTTTGGTTTTTATACTAGTGTGTTAGTCAAAGTTGATTTCGCAAATAAGATTCAGATAGAGTTTGGGTGGGAGATGATGATAGTGTTGAAGGATTTTGGCAACTGGCTGAGATCCCTAAAGTCCCTAATTAAGTTCTGCTCACTCTGCAAAATTGTGGGGCACTTGGTATCGAAATGTAGATCACTCAAAAAGAATTGGACTAGTGATATTGTGATTACTACTAGTGTTTCTAATGAGGCTATTAAGAAGAAAAAAAGGAGAAATAACAATATCAAAGAAACTTTATCAGTTGAAGAAAGTGCACAAATTCTGAAAATAAATGTTGATGAAAATGATAAACCTGTAATGGAAGGTGGAAGTTCTACATCAACTGATCCTACCATCCCTTCTGGGTTTGAAATCAACAACAAATTTTGAGGGTTGGAAGAAGAGAAGGAAGTTATTCCAAGACAGTTATAAATGGAAGATTCCGAGAGTAGCTTTTCAAAACCGTCTTCGTCAGAACCAATTCCAGGATCTACTATAAAATTGAGATAAAAAACAACGGGGGTTCTTTCCTACAGGTACTTTAATTTCAAAAAAAAAAAGAACCTTAAGAAAACTTTTAAGGATCCCAATAAGATTTCAGTTGTTGGTCTCAAAGAGATGGTATCTATCATGGGATTAGAATTCCAATTTTGAAGAAATATTGTCAAGTAATGTTTGGCGACCTTGCAAAAATTCATGATGACTTAATGACTGAGGATGTGGCGGAATATTCTAATGGGTAGTTGTTAGCTTTTTTGTGATGGTTAAAAAAGCAGTTAAGAATCGTCCTTAGGTTCGCAAGTTTTTTCTTGTTGATCTTCTTGCGTATCTAGGTTTTCTATTTCTTTAGTTTTACTTTGTTTTTCTTACTTCTTCTTAGGATTTTTGGCCTTCTTCAGTTGTATCATCCTGCACACGGCTTGTGTGCCTTTTAATATATTTCCTATTGACCGATCAAATATATATATATACTTAAAATTGATTTTCGTTATAGGGAAAGCTGATTTGTTTAAGGGGAAAACATTTTAAGAGAAAAGCTAAGATTATTGATATCTGTATAGGGGGGAAATTTACAGAAATTGAGTTCACAATTATTATGTTTGTATTACCAGATTACCCATTGACCAAACCTGAGTCGATGGCCATGAGCTTCACTGTAACAGTCGACAAAATAGCGTTTCACATGAAGAGGAAAAAAAAACACAGGTATTGTTTTGGATCTTCTACCCTAAATTATGCCCATGCTTTTTTATGGCTTAAATTTTATTGTATTTTATCAATGAATTCATCTTATGTTCTAGTTCTTTCTATCTGTTCTATAGCAAGTGTTGCACCTATAACTCTGATCTAATCCACCAGGTACCAAAACCAATTTTGTTTCTGAATTTACTCTAATTTAATCAATCAAAATGTATTTTAAAGCTCGGGTTTAAAGGAAAGGTTAGTTTTGTGAATGTTTATAGGTGTGCACGGTGGGTGTTCGGTAAAATGTCTCACAGATTGTCATGGGTGAATTTTTGCACGATGGGTAAAGTTGATTTAATGAATAGTAAATGCTTTCATAGACAGACTAATAGATCAATTTGAGTCATTTGGACGCAATTATAGATTTTGGGTAACCAGGGCAGGGCACTTCATAGGTCATCCCTATACGCGACTTAGTAAGCAGCTCTTTTTTATTTTCCCTCTGAACGTTTCTGTGTATTGTATTCTTTTGGATTTGGTTATCAAACATGGTATTAGCTTAATACAATTTGCCATTTCTAGTATATATTGATTAACTTAGTAAGTTAAAATCTATTAACTGAAATGGTAGAATCAGAAAAATCTAGGTAACGTTATTAGAAATATTTTATTAAAGACATGTTGTGGAAATTTTATAATACTTTCTTGTTCCAAAGATTTTTCTTGACAGTGAAAGAGTTCTACATCAGAAAAACTACTATCGTTTTTACTTTTATAATATGTATACAATAGGTTTTTCTTTTTCTGTGATTGATATGTAATCGCTCCAATCGGGGAAGACCAATAGGGTTTAATAACAAAAATGGTTTAGGGTTAATCATGTTTATACATTGGCTCAATTATACAATTAGGTTACTTAGGGGGAAAGACATTTTTTACTCCTTTCCTTAAATGAATCCAAGTAAAAAACAATATACCGCGGTCAAACAAGTTTAGCTTTCCTCCCAAATAAATCGGTTTTTCCCTATAACAAAAATCTTAAAATTTTACACTTTATTCCTTACAGTGGACTCTTACAAACGATAGTGAGGGTTACTTGATTCTCTGAGACTAAATAGTTGGGGAAACTTTCCCCAGGAGTCAGCGGTTGGATACAGATACAACCATCTCCATTTCAACGGTGATAGATGAAGTAACAATAACTCGTTTTTATCGGCGAGATATATAGCTTCTATTCTACTTCTTTATCTATCATATAGTAGAACCTCCATATAAAAATATAACTCCAAATACAAACAAAAAAATCTGGTCTCAACTTGGCTTAATTTGTGTAAGAATAACCTCTATATAAGAATATTTTTATATGATCCCAAGGGTATTCTTATATAGAGGTTCTATTGTAGTTCTTTTATAACCATACCTAAAAACTCATACTAAAATATCCATCGCTATGATTGGATAAAAATCATATTTAGTTTTCTCTTTTCCATGTTTTTGTTTATATCTTTTAAAATCATTTTGTTCTTTAACGATTTTCGTTTTCAAACTTCGTCAAGTAAAGTCGTGGTTTTTACAATACTTGATTTTCCTGTTTCTTTTTTCAATTTGTTTGATGTTAGGGTTATTATTGTTATCATTTTTTTTTAATTTTTTTTTTATGTAGAAGACCCTTCAGATCCAATTGGATTTCTTCATCTTGTAAAGTTGCCGTTTTACAAACTAGATTTTCCCATTTCCTATTTCAGTTTCCTTGATGATTTTTAATGTAGAAGACTTCCGGGTTAAGTTAGATTTATCAAAATCTACTGATATAACATCTCCATCACTTTATTTGATTTGATTCGATTTGATGTTTAGTTGAACTTAAAAGGGACATGTTATCACGATGAAGTCCATCATAAAATATATTATATTACGGATTCACTCGGTCATATATTTTGTGTAATTTATTTTAAATGAATAATAAAACCATAATTTAAATCACGGATCAAGTTTGTGTCATGTACCTGAGTACGATGACAAGGTTGGTGGATAGATTTGAGGATAAACCTCTCTTGATTCGTGAGAATCAAACCTCTATGAGTGCCTAAGAAGAACAAAGTTCCAATTTGATTAATAATTTGATAATTTTCATTACAGACTCTTTGTTTGCTTACATAGCTAGACACATCTAACCTAACATCTAACGACCCTCAATAGTCCAGGTGGTTATATCACACCCATCCATTACACTGATAATTAACCACTAACTAGACAATTAACTAATTAATACTTACTATCTATTTTACTAACTACTAATAGTGATATGATAAGGGACACCCTCTTCTAACCATTGCAGGTACATGACATTCCCCACTCCTTGAAAACATCCTTGTCCTCAAGGATGGAGAACTGAGTTCCCAAGCTGAATTTCCACTTCCAGTAATCAATCCAGATCAACATCCTCACAATTTGAATCGCCCTTAGCAAACATTTAGTCTCAAGGTTAGAGAAGTCCCCTTTAAGGTCTGTAAGAACTCCAACTCCCAGTCCAGCCATCATCTGACTATTTTCCTGCGTAATATAATGAGCAGACATGAGTGTGGCCCCTCCGTTAAAAGGAAAACAGTGGGTACTTCCTTGTGCACATTCCCACAAGGTAAAGATGTGGAGTTTCTTCATAACCCCCAGTTTGATATGTACTCAAACAAATAACCCATTCCACGGCATTCTTGTCTTTATCTACAATCGAATGGTGTAGCCTCTTCACCTCTTCTGGAGCTATCAAAAACTGACATGGGTTAACACACTTGGCTTTAAATCCCAGGCGAACCTTTGTTTGAGCCTCAGAATTTGCTGAAATAGTCCAGCTCAAATAGACCCTCAACATCAGCGCACTTGTATTGTGAATGACCCTCGGCTTGGGTATCCCCTCAAGAGGCACTAGTGGACTGAACTTCCCGATGCATGGAAACCCAGGTGGGATAGCTGTACTAATAAAAGATGGAGATAAGAGAAATAAGCACATACCATGAACTTTAACTGTAGTGCCCAAGTACAAACTTGTTTTGCTCTTGAGAATTGCTGCAATTTGCTTCTCAGCTTCCCAACTGTTCAGTAATTCACATCTCAGATGCAATATATGAGACGCAAGGAGCTTCCCAAGGAATTCTTGTAATGCTACCGTTAACAATGTATAGTTGACATCCTTCTCTTTGCCTTGTACTATCATGTCTGTAGTGGTGGAGACATTCAGTTCCTCGAAGAATGGTGGAATAATACCAATACTGAGAACATTAAAGCCTTCACCCCAACTACCGAGTCCTAGTTGCAGTTCAGTGAACAAACACATATCTTTATTAATCAACCCACTGAAGACTGCTGAGAAGATGAGCATTAAAAGATATTGAAACTCCTTCCAAGGGATCTGTTGTATAGCATCCGCTTTTGTATGAATAACCATTAACGATTCAACCCAAAAAACTGTTGTATCAACAGACACTAAGATAACCTCTTCAGCACCATTCCATCGAATACAACAATAGGATTGATGTTGAACAGTATGCAAGGACCAAAAGACACTCATGACAGAATTCAGAAATACTTGTACAATGTTTTCGAGAAGAATAGAACTGCCACAGAACACATAAGCAGGCATTGGGTAGTACAAATAGAAGCTTACTCTTAAGAATTTAAAGCAGCTTCTTGAAAGGGTGAGCATCAGCATAGAAGAATGATCCTTTGCGTCGAAGATTTCAGTCACTTGGGTGGATAACGTATTTGCCAAGATACAGATTGCATTAAGAAATTCCAAAAAATAGACACCATCATAGCCAAAACTCCAATTAACACTATCAGGCAGTTTACCAATTAATTCATGTAGGAAACAACACGCTTTCAAGGGTTCAAAACAGCTCAGCCTCAAGATTAGACACCGTGTGTCACCAACCCAATTCCATCTTCCACTATGATGCAGTTCATAAAATAGTTCCTGAACTTCTCCATAAACATTTTCATTTGGCATTGGAAGTAGCAAAACAGTACAGAGAGCCTTACCTTGATGTAGTCTTTGGGCCAACAACTTGCAAGTGACATAGTTGTCACCCTCCTTGGTAAGTACAATCCCAAATGAATTGGCAAGCAACAAAGCTAACTGGTACTCATCTTTTAGAACAGGCTCATAAAAAGTAATTGTATCAACACCAACTTTATAAGCATCAACAAAATATAAACCCCCTTTAAAAGCACGTACCACTTTGCCACGATCATATACCCAGCGATCCAATAGCCCAAGAGCACCTCGAATTTCATTAGCATGACCGCATACATGAACTGAGTGTATATCCCAAAAATTTGATTTATACCCGAAGCTAGGAATCACTTGAATACGCAGTTTCCAGTAAGAAAACGAGGAGATAACTACACATTTGCCTCGATCAAATAATGAGCAAGTATCATCAAAATAAAGATAGAAGTAAACAGCTATATTCAAGCTCCTAGCGGTGCCCAGTAGAAGTATTTTACCAGTTTTAGCGAACACCCGTTGAACTGAATCATAAAACAATGAATCTGATTCAAAACCAGGCTTATTAATAAGCTCCGGAGTAAATTTTCCACCGTAGTAAGCATTTGAAACTGAACCCACCTTAAGAACGAATAAATCATAACTAAATAGCCAATCATAATAGAATCTGTAAGCACTATCAATTAAAGAATACCGTTCCATGGGTTCAATTCCTCTCCCACAATCAAATACACTACCAGTAAGGTTGATACCAGGGTATGACGATTTCTTATTAAACAACTGGTGATTGATAACTAGTTTGCTCTTGAAATTCACAACATCTATTTGAAGCATTTTACCAAACACCTGCCAAGCAGCGCTAGTCACACATCCCTTAGCCAACATATAAGCAATTTGATCACTATACAACGAATCTGACCAATACCCATGTTTGTGAATCAACTCTAGAACAAGTTCTCTATAGTATCCATCCAAAATTTTCAAATACACATCGAATTGAGACCCAAACTCATAATAACATTTAGCAAAATAAGAATTCCCTAAACTGAGCTCAATCTTCTTTCCTCGATCGAATAATGAACGAATAAAATCAAGGAGAAAAGTAAAGAAATCCTTACAATTAAACTCGCTGTGGGTCGTGATTAACTCCCTTAAGCTTTCAAGGATCTCATAACTGACCTCCTTCATTTGCACATGATTCTCTCTGTCGACATCATTCACAACAGCCTTGGCGATTTCTGTAATTTGAGAATCAAACTTTTCTTCAGCGAACAAAAAAGAAGGAAGAACCAATTCATCTACAGAGTCATCTGGTGTTGCTTCAGATGGAATTGAAGAGTCTTGGCTACAATCTGTAACTTCCTCTGAGTTAAAGGAATCCATAATTGACTCAAAGATTGACTCTAAAATTGAATCAATTACAATTTCTTCAGTGAAAATTTCTTCCTGAATCTGCTTAGCTTCTCTAACCCCAAGGAGTGACTCTAACTGCTTCTCTTTCCTGCTAATGAGCTTCAACATCTGAAGAAGATTATACTCTCGAGTTTGCGAGTCATCTTCTCGTTTGTGAGTATCATACAGCCATCGGAGATTAAGTAATCATCCCTGAGTTTCCGCTCCTTCTCCATCGCAGCATCAAACGTCGCCATGGATCGAAACGAATCTGATACCAATTGTCATGTACCTGAGTACGATGACAAGGTTGGTGGATAGATTTGAGGATAAACCTCTCTTGATTCGTGAGAATCAAGCCTCTCTGAGTTCAAAGAACACAGCCTAAGAAGAACAAAGTTCTCGTTTGATTAATAATTTGATAATTTTCATTATAGACTCTTTGTTTGCTTATATAGCTAGACACATCTAACCTAACATCTAAGGACCCTCAATAGTCCAGGTGGTTATATCACACCCATCCATTACACTGATAATTAACCACTAATTAGATAATTAACTAATTAATACTTACTATCTATTTTACTAACTACTAATAGTGATATGATAAGGGACACCCTCTTCTAACCATTGATGGTACATGACAGTTTGTCATTAAGAATAAACACCTAAACACTCCAGTCCATCTCTTATCCACGTTAAGAGTTGCACTTACCCTCCCCTTATTGGGTGGTCGACAAAATCGCGATTTCTGATTTGCTTATAATATCCTTATCCCTTATACATTTCGTGGTCGTTGAATTCTAGAATAGATGGCCGGGATCGTAGGAAACGAGGATGTAATTACGTTTGAGATTTGATTTCATATTATTACATTGCGTTTACACGTTTAAAAAAAAATTCCACATATTTTGGATTTCCTTAGATCGCTTCATCCCATATAATCACAAAATTGAAAAATATGTTCTTAGGCAACAAAAATATGTTAAAGTAAAAGAGATAAAAAATACCTTATTTTAAATGTCACAATATGGTAAAATTCCAAGGTATCTTAATTATCATGCAAACGACATAATACTTCTTCACTTTTTTTTTATCATAAAGATATATATTAAGAAAACTAAGGGAAATCACACGTAAAACTTTAGATTGGATTGCAGAGCCCAGTGTTTTGCATCATTTTCAAGTTAAGAGTTTCCAAATATTAATAAGGAAGGGGCATGTTCAAGTCACAAGATGCTCTTGCTATGGATATCCGCCCCAAACCAATTTTCGACTGGTTAGCTCCTTTAGTTGCATTACTTAAATAAAAAGATCAATTGATATTGCTTGCGTTTAACATTGTTAGTTCACTATCTTTCTATCTTCCTATAGCTTGTAAAAAAATGTTGCTTTGATGCTCACTTATTATTTTGAACAAGTTTTTACAGCTTGCTTCAATTTGGATTCTAGTAGCCTCCACTTGTACTCTCCATTTCCAAGCTTCCATTACTATAAAAACCTCTTCTTCCTTGCTGGTTTGGGTTGAGCTATTTTCCTCCTGACCATACCGCAAACACCCAAGCAATCTCGTAAAACAGCAGAGAAAGTAGTGGTCTTAGTGTTGTTGTCCCAATGAGAAGCAATATTCATTTTGCTATCCCAGGTGCTGGGGCTATCAACACCTTTGATTTCTTAATCAAGTTGTGATGGTTGTGGTAGTTTGGTAGGTGTTTGACTGTTTGATTCGATAATTTTCCTTCCAGAACTGTAATGCACTAAAATAAACTTTTATAGGGTCCCAATGAATCCCTTTGAGGACCTTATCTCACATATCTCTCCAAACTTACCAGACTATTGAAGCACGAAAGGCATTCCAAAGGCCTTTGTCTTTGCTCTATCTTGTGGCGTTATTGTGCTAGATAGCAATCCAATCTTTCACTAATATGATAGTGCTCTGGAGTAAAAGGGTTTTCACACGAAGAAAACCAAACGTTTCTTGCGAAATTGACATTTAACAAGAATATACTCAAGGGTTTCCCCATGCTAAAAAGCAAAGAGCACGGACATTTGGGATGTCCACAAATCTAGCCAGTATAGCAGTGTAGGTATTATATTATTAATTTATTATAAATAAATAAAAACAGTTATAGGAGAAGATCCTATGCTCCATAGTTTATCCCAGATAGAATCTGGTGTACACACATGACTCCTAATCGAGTTATACAGTGATTTTGTTGAGAATTTCCAGAAGACATATGTGTCCATCTAATACTAGAATGGATTTTACTGTGATCGGATAAAAAATTCTTTGGATCAAATTAAATTCCAAGAACAAGATTTGGGGTGAAGAAGATGAGTTACTGGGTAATCATTGTTAGACAGAATAGTTAGAGCATTTCCAGGTCCACGGGAATCCATCTATCTCTTAGAATGTGAATGGAGCTTCCATCCCCCACCCCCAAAACAATAAGGCTTAATCCGAGTTAAACCTTTATGAACACAAATCCACCTCCATGACCCTGTTTTAGTGATTTTTGGATCAAGCGCATGTCTGGATTTCCTAAAATATTTTGATTTAAGAGTTATTGTCATATAACTTCTGGATTTGTCAGCAAATTCAAGACTAACTTACCCGATTGTGTCATATTGTTATCCTTTATTTTTTCAAATCCTACTCAACATTTATTAATGGGCTTACAGAGAGCTAACTATGCTCTTAAATAAAGATAAGAGACCTTTTCTACCTTCTTTCTTCACTACTTCTGAAGATATAAAAAGTAAGGTGTAAACAAATAATATTGAGCTTATTTTGATTTCGTCATTGTATTTTTACCCCGTGTCGTGATATGTTACTGATTTAATTTTGTATTATATCCGTGGGCGAGAAAGAGTAATTGGAAAATGAGTTTTACTTTTGGGAAAATTTTGGTTTGGTCCTATTTTAAGTGGTCCCAAGTCAGCTTGGTCCACCAACTATCAATGGAGTTTAGTTTGGTCATTATTTATCTAAAAATATTAAAATAACTTGAATATCATTTCATCTCTCATACATTCTCTCTCTTCTTAAATAGTGATAAAAATTTGTATTAGAGCACTGCTCGGTTGAACCCGCCAAGTGTTGGTATGTCAAGTTTGGTTGTTATATTTAGTTTCAAAACTTGAGTCCTTAATAAGTGAACTAGAGTCAACTTCGTTAGGTTAGACTAGGAAACATACAAATATTGAAACTTGCTCTAGTTACTCACGAACATCTGAAGATGGATTGAAGACAACAAAGACATCATCCTTCAGCTTGAGGTTAGTAACTACAGACTTGACTTGTTCCATTTTTATCTTGTTCCTTTCATTAAAAACATAGCATGCAAAGTTATATACATGAAACTCTAGTATTAGAGACTTGATCATCTTATTATGATCAAAGTGTCAAGAAATAATATACAAGTTGTTTTACAACTTTGATATATTAAATTATGAAGTATAATGCTTATCTTTTGAACTTCGTAGTTGCGACATAGATATAATCTTTGTAAATTGTTAATAGATTGTGTAATGAACTTAGGATTGATTTCACGCCTAGAAAACTATGTCTGATTACATGAGTTTAAGGAAGTAGACGTACGAAGTTGTTTCATAGTTGAAAGAAATCAATTGGATTGGTGGTCCAGTTTCTATTGAAGATCCAAGGCAGGATTGATCCCTATTATTCCTACCTATTTATTTTTATAAGGTAGAAACGATCTCTACCTATACAGAGAACTAAGGTAGAACCGATCCCTACCTATATTGGGAACTATGGTGGATACGATCCCATAAGCAAAATCGATTTTTAATGTCACGTACACTTTAGGGTCTGTGTGATTTTAAAAATTGGGTTTGCAGAATAGGAAATTTCAAGATGTCAACATTGTGATTAATTTGAATATGTGCACGAATATTATGTTTTATTGCTCAAAGACATTCCTTGTTACTCAAGGTAAATTAGTTGGATATTAGTTATAATTTGATAAGAACCGAAAATATGTATTATTAAATGTTAGAGCACTACTCGATCGAACTCGCAAGCGTTGATATCTCAAGATTGTTTGTCAAGTTTAGTTGATCAAAACTATATATTTAATTTCTAGTCTACTTATAGCTATGTCTCAGATTAAGATAGAATGTGTAGTTGAGCTTTAGACTTCACGTCGTTCACAAATTGAAGAAGAAGATCTACTGAGAATCTTGGAGGAACTTCATCAACAAAAGGTATGTGGAGACTAAAACTTATCTATCACTCAGAAGTCTATTCTATTCTATCTTCTAATGAGACTAAGTCGTATAACTATATAGACTTTTGTAAGGACCCTCAAGCTCGTCAACGCTATTAGACCAGTCAAGAGACGTTTTAGCCGTTAACCACTCGATTAGTTAATATAGATTTTAATTAATAGAAATTAATCTAACAACGATCTAGATACAAATTTAGTACCATTGAATAGGTCTCGAAAAGTTGTGCGAAATGGACTACTCAAACGTATCATTCGGATACCGGTCGAAGCAGAAATCATCAGATTTTGTGTGAAGGGTAAAATTGTAAATTAGGATCTGATCCTTGTGGCTGCCCTTATCGAAGCGAGTGGGTGTGGTAGTATTCATTCTCGATGGTCTTATCTCAAACCATTCGATAGAGAAAACCAGTTTCTCTTATTCTTTCTCTTTCTTATTCTTTCTTTTTCTTCTCCCCTGCTCTGGCGATTTTGAGTGATGATTCTGAGGCCGTGAAATTGAAAGGAAAACTGAGGGGATACTTTAAGAACTGATTGAAGGTGTTACTGCTGGTGTTGATTTAACACAGGAAGGAGAATATAGAGTTTCTTCTGTAAATTGAATTTAGGGTTTATGTGATGAAGTTTCAGAAGATGAGATTGATGGTGATGAAGAGTATGAGACTGAGATCGAAAGAAGAAGAGTTGGGTTATGATCAATTAATGGAAATGGTCTTGATTCAGCTGATTATGCAAACTCGGGAAGAGGAAGAAAAGGTAAATTAGGGTTTTACTTATTTGAAGGTTTATTGTTTGAATTTGATTGATTAACCGAGTTATTATTGATGGGTTTGTTTTTAATTGAAGTATAGTTAGATGTATTGAGTTTAATTTTAGTTTCTTATGAAGTTGAGATTCAGGTTAGGGTTTAGATGAATTGAAGAACGAAGATTAGGGATGCTGAGTTTGGGAATCTATAGATAAAGAAGATTTCTGATTGGAGAAAAGAAGTGATGGAATGGAATGGAATGGATTTGTGGCTGTAGTTTAGGTCATGTTGAGATACATGGGATGTGAAGTTTAATTTTGAATTGAGGGTGATGGCTTGAGCAGTTATGGAGTGAACTGGTGATGGGGGTCTGTTAGTTGAGATGAAATTTATATTGCAGATGATTAAAATGAAGTCTGGAAGTAAATTGGGTTGCAGGATGTGCAGCTGTTAAGTGATTGGTTGTAATGAAGTTGATGAAACTCAAGTTGCAGGCAGTGAAGAGATGGAAGTAAGGATTGTATTGATACTGAAATGGTTATGCTGAGTTGGTTTGAATTGTGATAATGATGATGTTGGTGGAGTTGACTTTCTGTGAGTGTTTTAGATGAATGATAGGTGTTTGTGAGAAAGAATCAATGAAGAAGTTTTGATGATGGTGGTGTTTTAAACTGAGGTTGTGGATCTGTTAAGGAACGAGGAATGGAAGGATGTTCTTGAGCTACAGAGTTGGTGGTGATTATGAACTGGTACTGATAGTTGTAGTGGCAGCTGGGTGTATGAGATAGTGATGCAGTGGCAGAGTGGGGAACTTGAAGATACAATAAGATGTGGATGAATGGTGAAGGATTATGAGATGTAGGTTTTGAATGTTGTTAAATTGATTGTGTTGATCAGAGCTGCAGTTATTGAATGTTTTGGTTGTGTTTAGTTAATGAAGTTGAGTTATACTAGAGAGTGGTATATGGAATTGCAGTTAAATAGATTGTAGAGTTGTGTTGCATCATGTTTGTGCGTTATTAAGTAGTGGCCAATGCAAGGGCCTTGGTTTGTCTAGTTTGAATCAGTCACCCCAGTCAGATGCCTGACTGATTTACCTTGTCTGACTCAGTTAATCTGACTGAGTTAACTCATTAACCAGACCTGACCAGAATTGATTCAGTGGACCTTGACCGAGTTAACTACTTTGATTAGACTTGACCTTTGACCTTGACTGTTGACCTGAGCTTGGACGTGGACTATTAGTTGACCATTTGACCGTCAGTGACCGTTAGTTTTACTCAGATGGACTGGACCTTAGTAACGGGCCAGTTTGTTGGGCTTGGACTTAGAACCAGTTTTCCATTGAACATGAATTGGACCCTTATGGTCCGAATTGACCTTTGATTCCTTCTACAAGGTTGTAGATATTCTTAAGACATATTTAACGGACTACAGAACCAACCTAATTGAATTAGTAAACCTTAGATATGCTAAAGATAGATAATAAAAAGTTGTAGAACCATAATTGGGCTTAGAACCATTAGATAGATTTGTATGATTCTTGTGTGAGCCATTTTGACTAGATTCTTAGAGTTCTTGTGTAATTAACAGTTAGTCTATATTAACAACGATCGACTCAAAGGATGAACCAGTGGATTATGGACCTCGAGGTAGGCGTGGCTTGTCATCAAAACATGTGGGAATTCTGTAACCTTCTTGTAATCATTGAGTTTTTTCTTTCTATCTGCGAGCATGATGTGCACTTACTTTTTGTTACTTTCACCCACTACTCTCATTGCTGTTTACCATCCGTTCTTTCCTGACACTTTCTCGTAATAGGCGCGTTGCACGCCGCATGCTGTAAACCGCCAGACCAATACCCCAGTGAGCATCCCCCAGTTTGTGACATGTTTGATGTCTCGAGTAAATGGGTGAAGTCATGAGACTCGCCGCTAAAAGAAGCACATAGTGCTTTTAGGTCAAATAATAAAATTATTTGTGAAATCAATATTTATACAACATCGCTTATGATCGATGTATATAAAGCATCGCTTTTAAACAAGCAGCTGCAAATAATCGATGTAAGGAAACATCGTTGTTTTAGAGCTCGTTCAAATTAGTCGCGAATTGAACGTCTTAAAAAAGTAGCATGACCGGCCACCTTTGGGCGATCGTTTGGGAACCCTATGGGTGAGCTACCACTTGGTCGATTGCTCCCTGTGGAAGAGGGGTGGCCGATGATCACATCGTTACCTTGTTGGCATCCTGAAAATAAATCTAAACCATGCGACTAGGCTAGCGAAGTTGGATGGACGAGATGATTTGCGGCAGTTGCGTACTGCCGTTGGATTATGCAAACAACGTGACCAACCTCTTTTGAGTGATCGTTCGGAAGCGCTGGGCGCTAGTTTGAGAAGGACGATCGGCCATGTGCCAAGGTGGGTCGTCAGTGAGCATGCTGACGTCTCCTGGGCCGCCTTAAATTGGATCTAAGCCACTCAATGTGGCTGGCGAAGATGGATGGTTGTGATCGATTTGCGACAGTAGTGTGTCGCCGCTACGCAAACTAGGGTTTTCAAACAGCGCGTTCACCCTACTTTGGGCAAACGATTCAATGCGCTCCTGGTTTGCCGTGGACAAGTCGATTGACTAAGGATGTAGTTGGGTCGCTGGTGAACACGTCAGTACCCTTTTGATCATTCGAGGGAAGATCAAGACCGTCCAACTAGGCTAGCTAAGCTGGACGGATGTGATGAATTTGGGACCGTTATGGTCGGTCTTTGGCTTGTTTGAGCTCTTTTTCAACAACACGATCACCTATGTTTTGTTGAGCGTTCAAGGGTGTAGTGGATGGGCTAAAGGGATTTTTACCAGTCGGGATGTTAGTGGGCCCGCTGGCGTTTATCATGACGATCACCTAGTTCCGCTAGGAGTAGGCTAGGTTTGTTGAATTGTGTGGCCAAATCGTGTGGCCGTGATCGTTTCTTAAGACTGATATGGACAATCTAGATTTTCCTTAAGGAATTTAAACGCGTTCGATCGAGCTAACTTTTAATTAAAAAGTGTGTAAACACGGTGATTTCTTTATCAGAGAGTGGTGTAGCCTACGTGAGTGTTTTCATGCAGGTCTCAATACTGACACTTCGGGAAATTCATGCTACTCCGCTGCGAGTGAACATTAATAGTCATGACATGCCAATATTGAGAGTTCGGCTGGGAACATAGCATAGGATAATACCAGGCAGGTCATGCATTAGTGAATAATGCAATAGGTTAAAATTTACAGAATATCTGGGATTGTTGCTTCACGCACCATTCTGGATAAATTTCGTAAATATGTTGAATTGCTCAATACATATGTAAGTGAAAAGGTTTATGCACTCATCACTTTCAAGTGGCTTTGTTCCTTTACAGGATGACATCGCATTAAATACAGGGTTTTACGATTTTAGATTTGAACTAAAAACCACCATCAACATTTATATATATATGTATATACAAATATATTGAATTGCTTAATATATCTATTAGCGAAGAGGTTTATGCACTCACCACTCTTAAATGGCCTTTATTCCTTTGCAGGATGACAACGTATTAAATATACTGAATTGCTCAATACATATGTAAGTTGAGAGGTTTTACCACTCATCACTTATAAATGGCTCATCCTATTTGCAGAGCGACAAGGCATTAAATACAGGGTTTTACAATTTTAGCCCTGAACTAAAAACCACCATCAACATTAAGTCCCCTGCCTAGTACGTAACAGTGACATTATTGCGGGGTAAGCACTAGATGGTGACAAATAAAGATAAAACTTATGAGGCAAGGTAGACAGATGTTACCAGGATAGAGGCCGGCTAGGTCTTTGAGCAAGACATGTTTAACGAAGTATCAAAGCACGCAGTGATCGTCCTCCTATCATACGTCAATTGCCTCCAGGTAGATTTCGAAATTTGCTAAAATCCATTACGCCCAATTGCAAGAGGATCTGACTTTAAGTTGTTTGGTGTCTGTACCGCTGAGTCGCAACTAAAATGTTCTTTAAACTCCTGAGTATTGACTGGAATGAAATTGGGTTCATTTTGACTCTTTATCTCATAGGCTCATTCTTTCCTTTCTGATGACGATATGCTTGGGATACTTGTATAGGAAAAATATTCCAGAGCCATTGGGTGGAGTAGACCAGCTGAGATGCGTTCCGTTTCCGACGTGCTGCTATAAAGTCTTCAAGGATTGTGTATACACCCTTTGAACTATCTTCTGAATCTTGGATCGTAGTACGGAATGGGTTGTAGATGCGTGCTAGATCCGATGGCGTGGCCAGATATGTGAAAATATCTCTGCGACGTACTTTTGGAGTTTTTGATGCATGTGTACAGCTTCATGTTGAGGAATTACTACAGCTCGTAAAGCTTTGACAGTGGTGATACTGATATCAAAAGTAACCTGGTGGAGGGACGTGAAGACATCCTGTGCTGGTAGTCCCAAAGTGTAATTATCCTGAGCCCATTTTCTCCTGAAGATGTACTTCTATTGCATTTGCTGGTAAGGTGGTTGACGAATTGATGAAGGCGACAATCTTTTGGATTCGTCATTTGATAGATCTGTTGAGGCGTTGAAGCGGCTTCGGCTTCTGAAGAGGACATTGAAGCGGCTTCTGGAGAGAACGTTGAGGCGGCTTCTGGAGAGAACGTTGAAGCGGCTTTTGGAGAGAACGCCAGTGTGGGCGCCATTAACCCTTGATTTCGAAAAATGAGTTCTTCCCATTCTTCTGTTTGATAATCCCCGGTGCAGACTACATGCTTCTTGAATATTTGTGGCGTGCCGGCTAGGCATGTAGAAGCATGGATGCATTGTCACGAATTAAGAAATCCAAAATCCAGGCTTGTTAGGTGAGGAGGCTTCATCTCCAATTAATGACGTGTGTAATGTGATTCGATGCGCTATTTCTGAAGAAGTAGTTGCAACCCGGGAGTGTTATGTGTGCTGACTTCAAATTCATTGATTCTTGGTTCCATGAAGGGGATTCCCAAAATCCGGAAAACTGCAGACAACAAAACTTCTTCTAGGAATCTCGTCAGGTGAAGGTTGAAGCAGCTCTTCGGATGCGAAAGATGCTTGCTCAAGAAAGAATGTGCCGCTGCTTGATGATCTTGTGCTTTCTTTTCCTTTACATATTCCCCTCTTCGGTATTTTGAAAGATATGAGACATCTCTTGCATGGTTCGATTTTTTATGGTTTCAAATTAATGGGTAATGATTTTGTGAGGGTTTGGGTTTACTCGACTTTTCCTTGAGATGATTCAGGAGTAAAGAGATTTCTAAAAGGGAAATGATACTTGATTAACTGACAAATTAAAACCCTAATTATGAATGCAAGCAGTGCAATCATTTTGGAGGAATTACAAATATTGCATGAAAAGGGAAATTGCTAAAGGAAACACTAAAAGGAATTTTGGAGGAGAGGACGGCGCGAAATCTTAGGTATTGAAGGGTTTTAGCCACCGGGCATGTATTACTATGCTTTCTAGCTTGAAAGTATTGATGAGCCTGCAGTAACCTCCCAAAATAATTTCCGCCACTAGGTACGGTTTGTCTTCCCTTATTGTGCCCGGAATCTGCGAACGAATGCTGACGGGCTCTCTCCGGGAAGTTGCGTCACATTTGCGAGTTGTTGATACGGAAACAAGTAGTTCTCAGGATTGGATAGCTTGTTGGAGATCCTTTCAGGTATAGACACCGAAAAAGGACATACTCCTAGCTTCGCCTTGTTGTCGTGTATTCATGAGCGCCCCAGGACCATATCATAATCCGGGTACACTTTAACTATATGAAATTTAGCATGTGTTAGAGTATCTCCCACCTTGATTTCAAGATTAATGTACCCGTAAGCATCTCTGGCTTCTCCTTCTGAATTTTTGATTATGGTTGGGTAGTGAACAACTTCCTGTTTTGGGATCTTTGCGGCTTTCAGAGTCTTGATGGTGACAACGTTGAAGTCAGAGGCTGCGTCAATCAGCGTGCTGTCAAACTCGACACCCTTCAGGTGGGCAGTGGTCAGCAGTCCCCAGTTGCATTTTCCAACAGCGCCTCCTAAGAGAGATTGGGGTTTAGGAGTAGATTCTCTGACTGAAAACAACCGCTTGCCTGACACAATGCGATTGAGAGCTGCAAATATATCTTGACGCTGTGCTTTGGAGAAATAAAAAATTTCACATACACGCTCCATCATGGATTGCACGGCTTTGTGGACAGAGTCCCCAGAAAATGCGCAGCTTCTTACTGGAAGAGGGTCTCTGTGAACTCCCTCAGTGCCTAGTTGAGGTTCTCCAGCATCTACCTTTTCTTTAAAGATGCGCTTCAATTTGTTGCATTCATTGGTTGGATGATTGACGAACCTGTGGTAGAGACAATATTTGGGATTCGCCATTTCTTCCTCAGTTGGTGGGCGCCTGATAGGAGGTAGCTTGATGGCATCATCTTGAATCCATGCTTCCAGGAGCTCGATTACTTCCTCAATCGGGAATGGGAAGTTTGGAGCAGCATTCTCAGTTTCTTGTTGTTGCGCAGGAGTCTTAGCCGCGGCCTTCCGGGATGAGGCCGTCTGATGCACTGGTGCTGCACGTTTGGGTTGTTATTCTGCCGTTGGAGCTTTTCTATTTCCTCCTTCTCCCACTACACTTACAGAGGGTCATGTATTGTATTGTTTGTTGATGAGGCGTCTGCTTCCTCGAGTCTCATGTGCATATTCATTTCCGGTTGATCTGGTCCTTTCCAGTAATGTCGGTGCTGTCGTGGCCGAACGCTTAGCGGCTTCATGAAGTTCAGAAAAGGTTTGGAAACGCAAGTTCTCCAGTAGAGCGCGATATATGGTCACCATGCCGCTAATGCATGACTCTACCAACTGTTGTTCAGCCACGTTTGGATTGTGACAATCCAGCGCTTGAATCCTGAATCTCTTGACGTAATCATTTGGATGCTCATTGCTTCGTTGGAACATCCTACCCAAGTCTGAGAAAGTGATTTGCTCAGACACGAAGAAATATTTATTGTAGAAAGAAGTGACCATCTCACACCAGTTGGATATGCTGCTTGGCGCAATGTTGTTGTACCAGGTGTACGCTCTTCCAGTAATCGACTTTGAAAATTATTTTAGGCGGAGGACATGATTGTATTTGTGTTCTCCCAAAGATTCCAGAAAACGAGAGATATGTTCACGAGCGTTACCAGTGCCATCATAGAGTGAGAACTGAGGGGAGGAGTATCCTCTAGGGAGAGGAGCTATTTGCACATCATGAGGATACGGAAGTTGATGCCGGTGCATGTCCACCGTGTTTTCTTTTCCTCGATTTTAGAGAAGTCGCTCCAGATCCTAACGAGTGATGAAATTGGACGGATGATTCCTTCCCCATGAGCGTTCAGGAGCAACACGCACTTCTTCATCTATAAAGGCTCTCCCTGTTGAAGTGCTTGCGCCAGGAGTGTTAAAAGTACTCCTTATGGGCTCTGTGGGTTGACGTGGCTCTTGTGGTAACCGCTCCGTTAATGTCTTTAGGAAAGTAAGTACCTCTTTCTGAGTTGTAGCCATGTCCGTCCGTGCTTAAGCGAGAACTTCTTATCTTTCCATCAAATCAACAATGGTAATAGGGGGTTGGCTTCCTCTAGTTCCTCCAGCCTCTCATCCTGATGGAGGAGTGGCAGTAGCTCTGGTAACAACTGGAGGTGTTACGCTTGAATAAACATTGGGAATAGCGGCAGCGGCTCTAGCCCTGGTGATAGGAGATGTCACACCGGAGGGGATGTTTCCCACGCCGCTGGTGTTGGTGGTAGAGGATGTAGTGCCACGAGATGTGTTGATCGTGCTGGTAGGCGGTACGTTGGTGTCACCGGAAGGAATGTTGATGCCAGGGGTGTTTTCAGCGCCAGTGACATCGGGGTTTGTTGCTGATCCCGACCTAAGATCCACCATTGTGAAATTGGAAAGATTGAAATGAAAATTGAGATTGATTTCGCAACCGAGAGATTAATCTCCCACTGTGGTCGCCAGTTGTTTTGGGGTAAAAACTGATTCTGATGTTTTTGGTAAATTTGGGTATGTTGATGAGAAACGAATTCAAACCCTAAAAAAATGCACTGAACGGGAGTACTTTTTAGATTCGAGAGATCAATCTATAAGACTATGGCCTAAACCAAGAAATGGCCGTTCCAGATTCAATTCGGTCACAAAGTGAATGAGAAAGGTTGATCTTAGGGAGCGAAGCGAAGAAGGTGTTTGAGATCAGAATGTTGAATTATGAAGGTGTGGCTGTTTTATGACTTGTATCAGAATGTGGAACTGGCTTGCAGAACGTAAGCTATCAGTTCTTGGTGTTTTCTGGATACTTGTGTTGATAACACTTGTGTTCTTGTGTTTGAAACAGGTTGAAATCCTATTTATACAAGTCATATTCGAGCACCCCTGATCTCGTAGGAAGTGGAGGTGATTAAGTAGTGGAGAGGTGGGGTTGTGTACAAAGTGGTGATCACCACGTTTCCATTATGAGGGAAAACTGGTCACACTTTCACCCACTACTCTCATTGCTGTTTACCGTCCGTTCTTTCCTGACACTTTCTCGTAATGGGCGCGTTGCACGCCGCACGCTGTAAACCGCCAGACCAATACCCCAGTGAGCATCCCCCAGTTTGTGACATGTTTGATGTGTCGAATAAATGAGTGAAGTCATGAGACTCGCCGCTAAAAGAAGCACATAGTGCTTTTAGGTCAAATAATAAAATTATTTGTGAAATCAATATTTATAAAACATCGCTTATGATAGATGTATATAAAGCATCGCTTTTAAACAAGCAGCTGCAAATAATCGATGTAAGGAAACATCGTTGTTTTGGAGCTCGTTCAAATTATTCGCGAATTGAACGTCTTAAAAAAGTAGCATGACCGGCCACCTTTGGGCGATCGTTTGGGAACCCTATGGGTGAGCTACCACTTGGTCGATTGCTCCCTGTAGAAGAGGGGTGGCCGATGATCACATCGTTACCTTGTTGGCATCCTGAAAATAAATCTAAACCATGCGACTAGGCTAGCGAAGTTGGATGGACGAGATGATTTGCGACAGTTGCGTACTGCCGTTGGATTATGCAAACAGCGTGACCAACCTCTTTTGGGTGATCATTCGGAAGCGCTGGGCGCTAGTTTGAGATGGCCGATCGGCCATGTGCCAAGGTGGGTCATCAGTGAGCATGCTGACGTCTTCTGGGTCGCCTTAAATTGGATCTAAGCCCCTCAATGTGGCTGGCGAAGATGGATGGTTGTGATCGATTTGCGACAGTAGTGTGTCGCCGCTACGCAAACTAGGGTTTTCAAACAGCGCGTTCACCCTACTTTGGGCAAACGATTCAATGCGCTCCTGGTTTGCCGTGGACAAGTCGATTGACCAAAGGTGTAGTTGGGTCGCTGGTGAGCACGCCAGTACCCTTTTGATCATTCGAGAGAAGATCTAGACCATCCAACTAGGCTAGCTAAGTTGGACGGATGTGATGAATTTGAGACTGTTATGGTCGGTTTTTCACTCGTTTGAGCTCTTTTTCAACAGCGCGATCGCCTATGTTTTGTTGATCGTTTAAGGGTGTAGCGGATGAGCTAAAGGGATTTTGACCGGTCGGGATGTTAGTGGGCCCGCTGGTGTTTATCATGACGATCACCTAGTTCCACTAGGAGTAGGCTAGGCTTGTTGAATTGTGTGGCCAAATCGTGTGGCCGTGATCGTTTATTAAGACTGATATTGACAGTGTAGGTTTTCCTTAAGGAATTTAAACGCGTTCGATCGCGCTAACTTTTAATTAAAAAGTGTTTAAACACGCTGATCTCTTTATCATAGAGTGGTGTAGCCTACGTGAGTGTTTTCATGCAGGTCTCAATACTGACACTTCGGGAGATTCATGCTACTCCGCTGCGAGTGAACATTAATCGGCATGTCATACCATTATTGAGAGTTTGGCTAGGAACATAGCATAGGAAAATACCAGGCAGGTCATGCATTAGTGAATAATGCAATAGGTTAAAATTTACAGAATATCGGGACTGTTGCTTTACGCACCATTCTGGATAAATTTCGTAAATATGTTGAATTTCTCAATACATATGTAAGTGAAAAGGTTTATGCACTCATCACTTTCAAATGGCTTTGTTCCTTTGCAGGATGACAGCACATTAAATACAGGGTTTTACGATTTTAGATTTGAACTAAAAACCACCATCAACATTTATATATATATACAGATATATTGAATTGCTCAATATATCTATGAGCGAATAGGTTTATGCACTCTCCACTCTTAAATGGCCTTTATTCCTTTGCAGGATGACATCGCATTAAATATACTAAATTTCTCAATACATATGTAAGTTGAGAGGTTTGAGCACTCATCACTTATAAATGGCTCATCCTCTTTGCAGAGCGACAGCGCATTAAATACAGGGTTTTATAATTTTAGCCCTGAACTAAAAACCACCATCAACAACACCACAATCTTTTTTTTCAACCTATAAGTCCTCTTACCAAGTGTCATCGTCTATGGACAAAGTCGAGACAATACAACAACTTCAGTATTCACACTATGTGTGATTGTCTATGGATACGAGATCAAGACAATATGACAAACAAAGTGTGATACTTGATAATAGGTTCGGACTTAACCAAACTCTATATGATCACTATCAAATATAATGGATTTAACGTAAAGTGCAAATTACTTTAATTATAATAAAACAATTATAATGCGGAAAGATAAAGTAAATGGCACAACAAGATTTTGTTAACAAGGAAACTGCAAATGCAGAAAAACCCCGGGACCTAGTCCAGAATTGAATACTCTCAGAATTAAGCTGCTATACAAAATCTATACCAACTTCGTATTGTTGAGACTAAGCAACTACCCCTAGTTCACTTAGTTTCCTTAGTATCCCTGCGCTTCCGACTTCAAGTGTCATGCACTGGTACAATTCTTTTCTGAAAAAGTGGGGTCTAACAACCACACCCAATATTTCGCTTAGCAATCTGTATGGACTACTCCAATATAATTCCAAGAGAATCAACTAAACATTCATACTCAATCAATGGAAATATATCCAAGAGTTGTATCTCTGTTTCACAATGTAATCAGCAAATCAAACAGATAGAAATCCATGAGCCTAATTATTATGTGAAACAACTTGAGTGGTACCAAATACCAATGTTCAAGTGTTAATCAATTTATATCAACAACCAAAGGTTGGATTATCTAATTGATTGAACTACGCCTGTGATATTTCAATTATATAAAAAAATATAATGCGGAAAAGAAATAACACAGACACCAGAAATTTTGTTAACGAGCAAAACCGCAAATGTAGAAAAACCCCGGGACCTAGTCCGTATTTGAACACCACACTGTATTAAGCCGCTACAGACACTAGCCTACTCAAAGTTAACTTCGGAATAGAATGTAGTTGAGCCCTAACCAATATTACACTGATCAAGGTACAGTCGCGTTCCTTACGCCTCTAGAACCACGCCGGATTCTGCGCACTTGATTCCCTTAGCTGATTTCACCCACAACTAAGAATTGCTACGACCCAAAGTCGAAGACTTGATAAACCAATCTGTGTTACACAGAAAAGTCTATTGAATAGATAAATCCGTCTCCCACAGATAAACCTATGAGTTTTGTTCCGTCTTTTGATAAATAAAGGTGAACAGGAACCAATTGATATACCGAACTTATATTCCCGAAGAACAACCTAGAAATACCAATCACCTCCCAATAATCTTAATCGTATGGTAGCGAAACAAGATATTGTGGAATCACAAACGATGAGACGAATATCTTTGTGACTACTTTTTATCTTGCCTATCGGAGATTAAATCTCGAGCAAATCTTAGAGAAGATAGTACTCAATCACGATAGAAAACAGCAAGATCAGAACACGCAACTACAGAGAAAATATTTGGGTCTGGCTTCGCAATCCCAATGAAGTTTTCAAGTCGTTAACCTACATGGTTTCGTGAAAAACCTAAGGTTAAAGGAGAATCGACTCTAGTCGCAACTAGTATCACACAGAAGGTGTGGGGATTAGATTTCCCAGTTGTTAGAGTTCTCCTTTATATAGTCTTCAAATCAGGGTTTGCAATCAATGTTACCTTGGTAACAAAGCATTCAATATTCACCATTAGATAAAAACCTGATTAGACTCAAGCTAATATCTTTCAACCGTTAGATAGAACTTAGCTTATTGCACACAAATGAAAAGTGACTTCATTTAGATATGAAACCATACCTAAACGTGTGCACCTTTGTTGGCTCAATAATAGTTAACCGAGGTTAGCCATATGAACACTTTCATATCAACCTTATTCATCTTAATCATAACTAGTTCAAATGACTCAAATAAAACTAGTTCTAGAGTTGTCCAAATGTTTATATTCTCATAGAAGTATACAAGACACAATTGAAGCAAAATCGATTTTGATTCACTTGAATCAAGTCATGGACATTATAGCCACGGTTTGCAAAAGATTGCATTCCTTATTATATAAATGTATTAGTTCATGAACAAACCGATTTTAGAACATTATCCACTTAGGTATGCAAATGGGTATGCATACCTAAATGGCCGGACTAAGTTTGGTTTCGCCAGTACGCGAACTGGTACGCATACCTTCCAAACTCAGCAGAAATTCCCGGTCCTGAACCTTACGCCAGTACGCGTACCGGTATGCGTACAAGGTTCCCGGACTTCACCAAACCAAACAGTACGCGTACGGGTATGTATACCATGGTTCCCGGACTTGGATTACATATATGCAAGTACGCATACTATACTTATATCCAATTTTTCTAAACTCTTATTTCAATCATTGAAACATTCTCGGAAGACGACAATAGCTGTCTCACACAAACTATTAGCTTCAAAGAAATTTCTAGTGATTGAATGATCAATACGAAACATTTCGAGTCTACATCAAATGACTGTCTCACACAAATCATGTAAGATGTTACCAGGAGATTTTCACATGATCATCTTTTGACCTTCGCTAAGAATATAAGATGAACTTGGTTAAAGTGAAAGCTTACCAACACATATTTCGAGAAATATGTAAGCGAGTTAAACTCAGCTCGAAATATCAAATGTGTATAATCGAAGTCTATATAGCTATACGACTTTTGTCTCAAATAGGAGATAGAGTAAAAATAGACTTTTGAGTGATAGATGATTTCAAGTTTCCACATACCTTTTGTTGATGAAGTTCCACAAGCTCCCCTTAGTAGTTCTTCGTCTTCAATCGATGAACGTCGTGAAGTCTAAAGCTCAACTACACATTCTATCCTAATCCGAGACTTAGCTATAAGTAGACTAGAAATCAAGACTTATAGTTTTGACAACTAAACTTGACAAACAAGCTTGAGATAGCAACGCTTGTGAGTTCGACCGAGCAGTGCTCTAACAATCTCCCCATTTGTCAATTTTAGTGACAAAACTATCAATACATATGGATTACAAAATAGATAAACTTTGTAGCTTCTCATCCAAATGCTTGATTTCCTTGGTTCTTCAAAATTTCTCGAAATCTTCGTCACTTCCAAGTACTCCAGTGATTCTGAACGTGTTCAACTCAGCATCATAGTTGTTGAAGATCCGTAGCTATAACAATATATAAAAACATGATGTTTTCGTATTGTTATACAGTGGCATAGTATTATTACACAACATCAAAGTCCAATTGCATCACAACTTTGACAACAATACTATGGTGATATGTATCACTCCCCCTTAGTCAATACTTCATCTCACATGAAAGCCACTCCCCCTTACATAATGATCCGTAAACCATATGTATTTGTAGTGTGAACTACACATTAATTCTCCCCCTTTTTGTCAATAAAAATTGGCAAAGGTACGAAAACTAGTGGGATCCTAATGAAATTTCCCTAGAGATACTTCATGACCAAAAGAGAACAACATATCAACTTTGTTTAAATGCAATCATATAACCGAAACTAAATGCATTCATCAAGGAGTTAATAAATATACAAGAAAACTCCTATAATATTCCAGAGCCGCATTCCCCACAAAGATTTGGCAATTAAGCACAAGTTCAATTAAGAACTCTTCCCCATAAAATGTCATTCCCGAAAGAACAACAAGAGCGACCTTACTTTCACAAGAAAAGAAGGATTTGTTTGGACATTAACAAATAATCGTGAAACATGAATTTGTATCCGAAATACTCAATTAAATTAACCACAAGAGATCCCATGATTAATTTAATCGGAAATGCTCAACATAAGAAAACTTACGGAGCCACACAGTACATACACAAAGATGTGGATCAGGGAAAGACCAGTACTGCGGAATATTCAAAGATCCATTCTATTTTATATCAATATTTGCATAGAGACATGTAATAGACTTAATCTTTGTAAACAAAAGTTCATCCTATCTTCCATCAATATTTACATAATGACATAATAGGCTTTACTTTTGTTGTCAAAAGTTCATTCAATCTTTTATCAATATTTGCATAATGAAATATGAAAGACTTAACTTTTGACAAATATGGGACAATCATAGTTCACGGACGCAAACACACATATCCCATAATAAGTTGCAATATATAAAACCATAAAGATTAATACTGCAAAATCATCTTCCAAATAAACTTTAGAATTTAAATAAATAAATCTAAAAACATTGCAAGATGAAAATCGTTGGAAATAGATATGTGTACTCACAATAATGGCTATTCCAAACTGTAGTTATCCTTCTTAAAACACAAGAATAAATTCTCATAAGAAGTTTCCTAGACAAAATAAAGTCAATCAAGTTTCTTTGATAACATCGTACCTTTGAAAGGGTCCATCATAATAGGTATCACTGAAATCCTTGATTCTTTTGACGGTAGAAACTCCATGTTCATGAGTTGGAACATTAACTTTCCGATCAACAATGCGGGCAAGATGCCTAGCTTTGACATAGTCCATGATGAGTTTCTTCTGATTCCTGATCAAGATCTTTTGATTATCAAGGATTTTGGTCTGACCGTCAATAAGCTGATTTATTTGCAGTTTAAGATTTGCAAATTCGACCTTAGAGTCATTCTGAAAAAGAATTAAATCCTTGATAGATTCTCTAATCCAGGAGTTGTACTCTTTCCTTTCAATCATCTTTTGCAAGACAAGTTCCTTAACGGAATCACATCCTTTAACGTCTTCTTCCATCTTAAGATTCACCACTTCCTGAGGTCTTGAAAAGTTCTCCATTTTTTTCCCATTAGGGATGGAAAAACAGTATATAAAAATATATGTTTCTAAACAAGAGGAGTATACCCTTGTTATGGAAACCCTAAAAACTCCCAAGCAAGGACACATACGTTCGTGGACTGAATAAGGAAGGTTAATGGATTAGAAAAGATCAAAAAAAAAAACTCTCTGTTTTCAGATATCTCTTACCATTAGAGCTCAATAACTAACAGATTTAATTAGAGCATACGGAAGAGATACACTAGTTACAAGGAGTCAAGAAATGACTCAACCTTCACAAAAGGAGAAAACAGCTAAATCAAACACAAGACAAATGGTAACCTACAGAAGACTTGAGCATCTCGCATATGTCATCCTTGCAACTCTCAAGTTAGATACAAGGATTAAATTACCTAGAGCTAGGTAGCAAAGTGAGATATAATCCCACTATGAGTATTGAGAGATGAGTTGTAGATACCATCTGAGAGTTTGATCCTAGTATTCCTTACCTTCCTTCCGTTATTTCTTATTCCAAAAGAATGCGACATAACCTTTTTAGGAAATCCATCAGAGGGATTTTTCTGAGAATTAAGTCTAGGACCTCTAGAAATCGGTTCAAGAGGATTGGAAGAGAGAGATCTCCACTTTCTAAACTTAGATCAACCAGACTCATTCTCATAAGCACTGGGAATGTGTATTTTTGTGGTGTAAGAATTTGCACCATAATGAGAAACACGATTCTTGTAGAGATTTTGAGATGAGTGACCATTGAAATCCCCTTTTTGAGAGTTCTGGTTTTCTGCAAGAATGAAATCCATTGTAGATGTCGTCAGACAATTTACTCTGTCGACTGTAAAAACAAGTAGATTCTGAAGATCAGAAATCTGTTTCTTTATAGCAAAACAATGTTGAACATAGTGATTCTTTTTCCCACGGAAAGAACAGGTTCATGGAAGAGTAACACTGGAAGGAACCTGTTTTAAGTTCATAGCCCTATTAGAAGACTGCAAGTTATGAAAACACATCTTAGCAGAAACTTCCTTTGGAGAACTTTTCTTTATGTACTGTAATTCCGCCTGAGAATTAGGGATTGGAACAAAAGATTTTCTCATTAACACAGAGTTTTCCTTTTTTCAAGGATTTGTACTGTTCCTGGGCTAGAAGGAGGGAAGCAACCAATTTCTCTTTTTCAACACAAAAGCTTTCCAGATCTGATGAATGAGTCTCGATCAAACGTTTTTCTATAATTGAATCTTATTTAACAATATCCTCAAGAGTACTAATCTTTTCACGCTGTAGAGTAGTTTCTTGAACAAGTTTTTCGATATTGTTAGACAAGGACTCAACGATGCGATAGAGTTCCCGTTCTCGACTAAGAGACTTCTCAAGTTCATCAATCATCTGGTCATGTTTTTCTTCAAGAGATTTTATCTTAGCATCTTGAAAAACAATAGTCTCAGTTGTATTTATTTGATTTCTGGTGAGTTCCATTTCAGTTTTAGACATGGAGCAAAATGTCTAATCAGAGGAAATGCTATCAGAAACTGATAGCAAAAAAATCCTACCTCGGGATTCGGAAGAATCAGCAAAGGAGTTATCCTTGGAGGTAATCCCAAGAAATTTGGCATAATTAAAACTTTTAGAACTTATTTTTATGCGTGTGAATTTGAGATACACAACTATCCACACAAATCAGATTGCTACAAACACAGACTTATAAGGTCTTAAACGTGTTTGCCTGCTCTGATACCAATTGAAAAAGCGGGGGTCTAACAACCACACCTAATATTTCGCTTAGCAATCTGTATGGACTACTCCAATATAATTCCAAGAGAATCAACTAGACAGTCAGACTCAATCAATGGAAATATATCCAAGAGTTGTATCCCTGTTTCACAATATAATCAGAAAATTAAATAGATAGAAATCCGTGATCCTGATTATTATGTGAAACAACTTGAACGGTACCAAAGACCAATGTTCAAGTGTCAATCGATTAATATCAACAACCAAAGGTTGGATTATCTAATTGATTGAACTACGCACAACCTGTGATATTTCAATTATATAAACAAATATAATGCGGAAAAGAAATAACATAGACACCAGAAATTTTGTTAACGAGCAAAACCGCAAATGCAGAAACCCCGGGACCTAGTCCAGATTTGAACACCACACTGTATTAAGCTGCTACAGACACTAGCCTACTCCAAGTTAACTTCAGACTGGAATGTAGTTGAGCCCTAACCAATCTCACACTGATCAAGGTACAGTCGCGTTCCTTACATCTATGAACCCAAGCAGGATTCTACGCACTTGATTCCCTTGGCTGATCTCACCCACAACTAAGAGTTACTACGACCCAAAGTCGAAGACTCAATAAACCAATCTTTCTCACACAGAAAAGTCTATTGAATATATAAATCTGTCTCCCACAGATAAACCTATGAGTTTTGTTCCGTCTTTTGATAAATCAAGGTGAATAGGAACCAATTGATATACCGAACTTATATTCCTGAAGAATAGCCTAGAAATATCAATCACCTCACAATAATCTTAATCGTATGGTAGCGGAACAAGATATTGTGGAATCACAAACGATGAGACGAAGATGTTGTTGACTTCTTTTTATCTTGCCTATCGGAGATTACATCTCGAGCAAATCTTAGAGAAGATATTACTCAATCACGATAAAAAATAGCAAGATCAGAACACACAACTACAGAGAAAATAATTGGGTATGGCTTCACAATCCCAATGAAGTCTTCAAGTCGTTAACCTACAGGGTTTCGTGAAAAACCTAAGGTTAAAGGAGAATCACCTCTAGTCGCAACTAGTATCACACAGAAGGTGTGGGGATTAGGTTTCCCAGTTGCTTGAGTTATCCTTTATATAGTCTTCAAATCAGGGTTTGCAATCAATGTTACCTTGGTAACAAAGCATTCAATATTCACTGTTAGATGAAAACCTGATTAGACTCAAGCTAATATCTTTCAACCGTTAGATTGAACTTAGATTGTTGCACACAAATGAAAAGTGACTTCATTTAGATATGAAACTGTACCTAAACGTGTGCACCTTTGTTGGCTCAACAATAGTTAACCGAGGTTAGCCATATGAACACTTTCATCTTAATCATAACTAGTTCAAATGACTCAAATGAAACTAGTTCTAGAGTTATTCAATTATTTATATTCTCATAGAAGTATACAAGAAACAATTGAAGCAAAATCAATTTTGATTCACTCGAATCAAGTCATGAACATTATAGCCACGGTTTGCAAAAGATTGCATTCCTTATTATATAAATATATTAGTTCATGAACAAACCGATTTTAGAACATTATCCACTTAGGTATGCAAACGGGTACGCATACCTAAATGGCCGGACTAAGTTTGGGTTCGCCAGTACGCGAATTGGTACGCATACCTTCCAAACTCAGCAGAAATTCCTGATCCTGAACCTCACGCCAGTACGCGTACCGGTATGCGTACAAGGTTCCCGGACTTCACCAAACCAAACAGTACGCGTACGGGTATGCATACCATGGTTCCCGGACTTGGATTACATATATGCAAGTACGCATACTATGCTTATATCCAATTGTTCTAAACTCTTATTTCAATCATTGAAACATTCTCGGAAGACGACAATAGCTGTCTCACACAAACTATTAGCTTCAAAGCAATTTTCAAGTGATCGAATGATCGATACGAAACATTTCGAGTCTACATCAAATGACTGTCTCACACAAATCATGTAAGATATTACCAGGCGATTTTCACATTGTTTATGGTGGATTTTTGACAAAGGGTAAAATCGTAAAATCATGATACTTCATCTTTCTGGCCCGGCTTCAGGAATGTATGTGACGATTCATATTTTATGATCCGTGAACAATTTTACGATCTCTGACTGAGCGAACATTCCTCTCAGAGCTATGTTGGATATGTTTCTCAAAAGGCCTCTCAGCTGAACGTTCGATGCGTCACACATTTCATCATCACCTCTACATAGAATCAAAATAATTGGGCGGATCCTAGACATATTGCATGCTAGTATAAAGCCTAACGCCTTCAGGAAGTCACACTGTTCTTTGTTCCCTGACTATGTAGAGAGACCGTGTATAAAATCTCTTAATGATTGGGAGGCTCCTAGACTTAATGTTTGTGAGAGAGCTTAACGCCTTCAGGATGTCACGCTGCTCGTTGTTCCCTGACTATACACCCCTCAGAATGAATATGATGCTTCAATTATCTCACATCTCGATTCTGCAAATAGATTAATTCTAGCGTGTCATTCATCAACTGAATTCCTAGAAGATAATCTATTCTATCTCATTACTCCGTTCCATGGTTGATCCTCAGCTGGATTCCATGGATTAGTAATAGATAACCTTCCTATCTCATTACTCTGTTTGATGGATGATTCTCAGATGGATTCCATGGATTAGTAATAGATACTATACTCATTTTATTACTCTGTTTCATGAATCATTCACAGCTGAATTTCATGAATTAGTAAAAATAATCACTGATCGGGCATTTGGGTCATCACCGAGTAAGCCCCGAAAATGGTGCGAGTTTACTCAGCAAATAATGCACAAACGAGCACTCGAACGCACGAACGAGCATTCAAGAATATGGACGAACGAGAAACCTATGCAATTAGGAAGGAAAATATTATTAAATAAAATAAACAAAAGATATGGGACCGGACCCACCGTCCGGCCGGTCATGCCGCCATGGCAGGTCCCCCTCTTCCGTTATTTTATTTTATGTTAATTTATTATTTCCCTCATCTCATGAAGACTCCTTCATTTGAGCAAACTCCCTCGTTTGAGCAAAACTCTTAGTTTCTCCATACTTTCCATCAAACGATGAAAAAATAGTAAAAAATAGGGAAAGGTGTCACGGGACCGGGCCACCTAGCCGTCCGGCCATGCCCTATCCGTGGCCGGTCACACACCTTGCAATTCCTTATTTTATCATATTATTATTTCCTTCATCTCACGAAACTCCATCGTTTGAGCGAAAACCCTAGTTTTTCAATATTTTCTCAAATATTGCTCAAACCATGAAAAAGCAAAAAAGTCAAATGATCACATGATCGACTAGGCTTCTCATGTCAAAAATTAAAATATTATTATGGTCGCACGAGCAAAGTTCTACTTGCTCATTTGAGCAAAATTGAGAATTTCAGTTAAGATCAAATTCTTCTGAAAATCCAAAATATTGCTCAAACGTGCACCAGAAAATACCAAAACTCTCAAGACTGAGACACGGGAAATATGGTGACACGGGCATGCCACCTTGACCGACCAAGGTCGTCCCTTAGGCTTGCAAGGAGCCGGTCCCACACTCTTTCATAATTTTGACCTAATTATCTCTCAACAGTTCATATTGGGTCCAAACTCTCTCCAACCAACTTGGGATTTGCTCAATCGACATCAGCTGGTCCCACGACCACCAAAGACCGGTCCCATGACCCCTTGGTCGGTCCCTAATCTCTCCATAACTAGGTTTTACTACCTAACGCTCACACGAACACTATTTTAATAAATGATTAAACCAACATTTGATCATCCTTTCACCAACTGGTCAACAAAGGACTTTGGTGCATGCTCACTCGAGCACCTGGGCGCTACATGGGCGTCCATCATCCCATGTAGCCGGTCCCTCCTTCATTCAGTGACTTATTTTCAGTAAATCATCAATTGATCAACAATTGATAAAAATTAAGGTTTCGAACGAATGCTCTGCAAATCATAATTCTGAGCGAGTTCAAACACTAATAATTTTATGTTGATCCAGCAATCAGGATTAAATATATAATATTTGGTCCAACTAATAATATTTTAATTAATATTTTATTTGGTCATGCTACCAATAATTCATCAAATGAGCGGTATTTGCTCAGATGCTCGAATATTGATTCAACTATCAATATTCAGTAATTCATCAAATGAGCAATATTTGCTCAGATGCTCGAATATTGATTCAACTATCAATATTCAGTAATTCATCGAATGAACAATATTTTCTCAGACGCTCGAATATTGATTCAACTATCAATATTCAGTAATTTATCGAATGGGCAATATTTACTCAAATGCTCGAATATTGATTCAACTATCAATATTCAACAATTCATCATAAGGACAATATTTTCTCAGACTATCAATATTCATTATGTTGATTCAACTGTCAACATCATTCATTCGAGAACTACACGTCCCATCAGACATGTTCAATTCATGAATCCTAGAGCATTCAGCAATCATGCTCGACTGAGCAATACTTAGACTCATCATCTAATCAAGTCAACGAATGACTAATCAAATACACGTCTACTTTGCAGACTCCACGTTCATGAGACATCAATCACGTCACATGTGGGATATTAATTAGGGTTTTGGTATGGCGGCCTACGACACGTGTGTTCATCCACGATGAAAAATGTGAGTAAGTCGTGAAAGCAGTTGAGGGAGTTATCAAAGTAGTGGGTGGACAATCAACCAAGTCTCCGCACGACCTGGAACTGGTTAAACCACGATTTCCCACTTTCCCACTCGAGCAACCGTCACACTTACTGGAGACCAATGTTTCTGCATTCTAGCAATATAAATAAGTTTCTAAATTCACGATTGAACAACAACATTGGTCGAATAGACAACATCCATCATTTAACCAAGAATCATCGTGTGAGCAACAATCTCTCGCGATTGAGCAAAATTCAAACTTATTCTTCATTTGCAGAAACCCACAACACATTCACAATCCTTGATCACCATTGATCTCGCACACTTCTCATCTTTGTGAGAAGAGTGCGAGATTGATCTCTCGAACTCAAAGCACTCCCGTGCAGTGCATCTGTTTGAGGTTAGGCAGTTTGCTCGGTTGAGGAGCCTCCGTCCGCACGGTCGTCTCTCCACTTCCTGAAAAACCAACAAATCGTTTTTCCCCATCTACGGATTGGCAACCACAGTGTGATATTAATCTCTCGGTTGCAATCTTAAACTTTCACAAAATGGTTGATCTTAGGTCAGGTTACAAATCCTAACCCAAACAATGCTAGCACTAGCAATAGTGGTAGTCCTCCAGAAACTACTCCCGCTTTCAACAACGGTGCTGGCGGTACCACTCCTCCTCAAACCAACATTGGAAGCAATCCTCTCTTCGGCCGGTCTCGTGAGGAAATAAGAAAAAATTTGCCTACCATAGCCGATCTCATGAAGGTGCAAGAGACTCTTGCCAAAAATCAGACTGATATGGCTACCACTTCGAAGGAGTTATGCACTTATCTTATAACTCTCACAGATAAGATGTCAGAGAAAACTCAGGAGAAAGGAAAATCCAAAGAAACATCTTCGGTTGCTGATCCCGAAATCTATCTAATCCACGTGGTAGATGGTGATGAAGTACGCAAAGTTGCAGATGACCCACCAGAAAAGGAATCTACAACTTTCATCACTCGTGAAGACCTGGAACGCTTTCTAGAGGCTCGAGGAAAAGACAAGACATCATCTGTCCACCGTCACCAACCTCCATATCAATATGTTACACAGAGGATCCCTCTCCCAAAAGGCTCTACTTATCCAACGTTCAAACTTTACAATGGAACAGGGAATGCCCGAGAACATGTTTCTCGATTTCTGGAAGCATTAGAAGAACATGAACACAACCATGTCGTCCATTTGAAGGAGTTCTCAAAGTCTCTGACGGGTCGAGCATACACATGGTAAAACAACATCGCACCAGGGAGCATCACTAGTTGGGGAGAAATGGTTAATGCCTTTTACCGGAAATACTTCTTCGTCTAAGAGCAGATTACTCTCTCTGATTTAGGAAGAATGTCTCAGAAGAACAATGAACATCCGAACGACTATGTGAAAAGGTTCAGAATCCAAGCTCTGGATTGTCATAACCCGAATGTCACTGAACAACATCTGGTGGACTTGTGCATCAATGGAATGATCCCGGTCTACAGAGCCTTGTTGGAAAATCTACGGTTCCAGACTTTCTCAGAACTTCATGAAGCATCCAAGCGATCAGCAACTACTGCTCCAGCCTTACTGGAAAGAACAAAAGCTACAAAAGCCGAGAAACTGCAAGAAACTCGAGGAAGTACCAGGCGCCTGATCAACAAGCAGTACAATCTCCAACCTTCCGTGAATGTTGCTGAAAGAAGCAAGAGGAAAACCGAAGCGCGGCAGCATAAGAACGTTCCTCCAGCATTTCATCCTACAAAAGCATCAAGGAAGGACAACCAAACTCGAAATACACGAGCATCTACTCAGCGTCAGCAAAATGACCAGGAAGAACCCGACTTTCCTTTCCCTATTGAAGAGGTGATAAAGCTATTGGAAGTATGGATCCAAGATGGTGCGATCAAACTACCTTTTGTTAGGAGAGAGCCAACTGAAGAGGAAATGGAGAATCCGCACCACTGCCGCTTTCGTAAGTTTGTCAGTCATCCAACAAGTGATTGCAGAATGAAACACATATTCAAAGAGAAGGCCGATTAAGGAGAACTGGGGACTGAAGGAGTGCACAAGAATCCTATCCCAATCAGGACCTTTACACTCTCTGAACAACCAGTCAAAGAAGCAGTTCAATCCTTGATCGAGCACGTCTGTGAATTGCTTTACTTGTCAAAGGCTCAAAGGAAGGACATGTTCATGGCTTTGAATCACATAGTGTCAGGGAAGCGCCTACCCATTCCAGAAATACTCCCTGAACCTCCAGCAACCGACAAGGAGATGTACGACTAGGGACTTCTCACCACAGTCAATCTCAAAGGAAATGAATTTAAGAGAGCTTTGGTTGATGTTGGTACTGCTGTCAATATCATCCCTTTGAAGACTCTCAGAGCCGCAAGCATCACTCATCAAGAAGCAACTCATGATCCTATCTCAATCAAGGAACACGAAGGAGTACTCAGGGATGCGTATGGCTATATCATTCTCAAAATGAAAATTGGTTCAACCTGGGTAGAAACCCAGTTTCACATAATCAGGGAGGATCCAGGATATGATATGATCCTCGGACAGACGTGGATTCATGCTGAAAAGGTAACTACAATACCTTCAATTGCACATTTCTCTGTTGAAGAAATCTCTGATTCGGAAGAAATAGAGGATACTCCATCGTTCGAGCATCTGGAGAAAGTCAAAATTTTGATGGAGCTAACACAAAAGCCTGAAGAACACATGCATGCATTCATTAAAAGGTTCTGCACTTAGGCAAGTCTTATTCCCATTCATGCGTCCATATTATCAACTTTCAAACATGCTTCCCTGCTCCGGGGACTTCACTCCACCAACAACCTAGCTGTTGCAAGATGCTATGAATGGATAACCTCATCTCAGCAATATTTTACTAAATGGTTGAGTTTGGAACCACTGTAAATTGAGCATATCACCGAAAAACTTGTTGCTGAAATGATGAACAAATGCAACAAAGAGTACCCGGGATATCCTCCTACTTTGCACGAGTGTCCACATGTGCCAAAAAATTGGAAAACTTCCACCGCGTGAGCATGGAATCCCATTATCAGAGGAATGCCGAACCAGCAGAAGATTTTCAGAGCAAGAGAAACAAGCCTAACAAGTTTCATGAAGGAGATCTAGTTCTCAAAGCAACTAAGCGTAATATTCATTCTGTAAGGAACTCTAACTGGGAAGGACCTTTCATGATTGCTAAGTCTTTGGTTGGTGGATACTACAAATTGATCAACATGGATGGCAAGAAAAACGTGGCGATAATACACGAAAATTGACTCAAAGCCTTTGATGCCTGAGAAATTCAGTGTTTTTAGGGTGTTATATGTTAAAGACACGTATGCTCCAGACACCTAACATTTGCATTTTAGGATCTTCTTTCACCTGTATTTTTAATTCCTCCAAAACGTTTGCAATACTTGCATCCAGTATTTGAATTCAACAATTTATCGAAGTTCTTTTACTTAAAAGAAAATCTCTATCAAATCCAAAAGAAAATCCTCAAATCATTCACTTATTCAAAAATCAAAACCAAAATAAAACCTCACACCTCTCAAAAGTTCAGAGTTCAAGAGATTATGGAAGGAAACTAAAGGAAATCAGTTATAGTTACCTAAAATCTGAGAGAGGTTAGAAGTGGGATTCTAGGGTTTCTGAAAGTGAGCTACGGGAGGTTGAGCACGAACAGTCTTCGCCTAAACCACGCACAATGTCCGTTTAAAGGCTGCTTCAGTCACAAGGAAGAGATTTAGGGATGGTCTTAGGGAGGGACAGATGAAGAGAAAGATCAGAGAATTCTAGGGTTTGAAGAAGAATTACTCTGAGAGATTATCAGAAAGATGATCCTAGCTTGGAAAAATAGAGGACCTATTTATAGCTGAATTCTCTAATCTCGGGTCGGTGAAGATAAGGATTGCTTTCCGTTCCGTGCGAAGCAATTCTCCAGTCTCTTCAGGAATAGAGATAAACTAGGTTGAGTTTATCTCATTATTCCACCGCCTTTACTCTCTTCCGTGGTGAGAAATAAGCCGGGTTTTCTCACACGTACCGTAGACCGCCAAACCAAAACCCTAATTGTGATTTGTGAAAATAACTAGGATGAGTGAAAAGGCATGGAATGCCTTAGGAATCGTGTGTAGAGTGTGAGAGGAGCTGCGGCTGATATCCCTCTCTCCATGGATGGTCACATATGTCATGTGGAGACCGTATTATTGCTTGTGGGTCCCTTTGTTGAGCATGCAGAGATCAAGAAAGCTTATCCACGTTTTTGATATACATGTATAGTTCAGGCTCAATTTACTAGACGTGAGTGTATTTGAGAGATGAGAAATAGACTTGAGCCCTAGGTAAGGTGTGCGCCTATCATGTGAATCTCTCAGAGATTTTGAGGAGAGATTTGAATCTCTCCGAGATTTTGCAGAGAAATTTGAATCTCTTTGTGATTTTGCAGACAGATCAAAATCTCTCCGAATATTTTCTTAATGGATCTGAATCTCTTTATGGTCAGCTGGGACTCATCTTGGAGAGAGAGAAAAGGATTTGTACGCCCAATTAATGCCTCTACGAGACTTTGGCTCACTTGTCTTTGACCAGCGTATCTTGCAGAGATGTGTTAGGAATCAACTGTTTGTCCATATGATAGGCCAACAAGACCAGTGTATTTCGAAACGATGTTCTAGGAGTTCGTCGAAAGGGCCCAGAGGTAGAATAACCAGCGTATCTCGCGGGGATGTCCTAGGAGTTATTCGGAAACCTCAGTAAGTAGAGTCAGAGCTTAGAGAAGACATGACCCGTGTATCTCGCGATGATGTACTAGGAATCAGTATTTGATCTCAAATAGGGTGAGCCATGCTTACAGGAGATATGCAAATATCCCCTCTGGGTCATAAGTCCGCCGGGGACGTATTTACGCATCTACAGAGCCCACATGGCCAGCAGCATCTCGTTGAGGATGTATACTAGGAATCATGGCATCACAATCAGCTGCGTCTCGCGAAGACATGCTTGAATTGTGGATGTTTTAGTTCATAAGTCTGCCAGGGACGTTTTACGCTCTACAGAACCTACGTGACCAGCGGTATCTCGTCGAAGATGTGCGTTAGGAATCACGGCATCACGACCAGCAGTGTCTCGCGGGGACGTATACTAGAAATCGTGGCTAAGGATTCCTTGAAGGCCAAGGGATTAATCTCTCCCATGAGAGTTGAATTATGTCTATAGGGTTGAAATGACACTTTTGCCCTTTATCCAAATTTCACCATAGACATTAAGTCCCCTACTCAGAGTAGAACCTTGATTGTTCTATGATGAGTATATAGATGGTAACAAATCATTCGTACGCAATTACAATTCGTTTGTCCTTTTAGACTTACAGAATCCTCGAATTGATGTTTAGCCTTCGATTGTTATGACTCTGATCTTGGAATCGATTCAGGAACTAGGAATTTCCTGGGAACTTGTTTTGGACGTTAATGACATGATAATGAAGTCTTGATGAGACAAAATTTCCGTCGAATGGAATTTGTTAATTAGGGTTTACTTGGCCAAAACCCTAATTTTCTCTCTTTGTGCATCCTTGAGCTTCTGAGTTTGTATAGGCGAGTATGTGGGGAAGAGAGTTTTCGAACGGTTTCCTGGATGGCCTTGATGTTGGTGAGGGGTAGTGAGAAAATGAATGCATTTACTTTTGCAGTTACGGAGTCCCTATCCCATGTAAATTCTGCATTCGGGCTTGTATCATGCCTAAACCCTAATTTCTCTTTTGTTCACGTCTGACTCCTTCAGACACTCTGGAGAGGCTTGATGAGTCTTGGAAGGTGTGAATATATCTTGTGCGTTCGGCACCTTGTGTGATGAGAGCTTGTTTAATTCCTTGTGCCAATCAGACTCCTCTTTATTAAAGAAAGTGCATACCTTTGAAACTAAGGGTATTTTCGTCAAAAATCACTATGAGCTTGATTTTTCTTTGGCATGAGAGAATCATGGTGCCTCCTATGCATAGTCATATCTTGAAATAGGTATTGGCGCGTCTCTGGTCTTGGTTTTGGAAATCATGAATCTGAATTCCCTGTTTTGAGCCAGATTCCCTTTATTTTCTCTGAAATTCTGCTTTTCTGGATTCCGTTTCAATCCCGTTCTTATTTAAACATTTAGGGAACTCAATATTCACATGTATGAGGACTTTGGAATGAGTATATGAGAGCTTGGTCGGTCTCTGGCTGTATTAAGGCTTTCTTCTTTGAAAATACTCAAAATTGCAATATAAGGGTATTTTGGTCAAAATCCCTTATGAGCTCGTCTTTGTTGAAGATTAATGAGCTAAAAAGGGATTGAAAGGCTTAGAGAACCGTCCAAGAGAATGGGAGAGGATCGGTCCCTTCTCTTTTAGAATAAATCCCTTTTTTTTTACCAAATTCTTGAAATTAGGGTTATTTTCGTCAAAACCCTTATTCTCTTCGACTCTTATCCCTCTGAAAAAATTCCGAGAGAATAAATTACGTCCCACTGTCCTAGGAGAGAATCCTCACGCATGAAAAGGGATTGTCCACGGTTTGGAGGAATTTTTAGAAGAAAGAAAAAACCCTCAGTTTCCTTATTTGATCCAAATTCCTCTAATTTCCTCTTTTAACTCAAAATCTTTTTCCTTTTTCTTCAAGGCTTCCCTTTTGAAATCAAATTGAAAAGAGAAGTATTTTGGACATATTCTAGGTTTAGAAACCGGTCCAGTATGTTCCACGAATTTTATTCACAGTAGAATTCCTTGTTTAAGTTGAATTCCTTTGCCTTCTCTTAAAACTCATTTCCTTGCTTGGCTTGAACTCTAGTTGGACGCATTGGAGGCTGAGGTAACTTGAAAACCGTGTATATGGGTCTGGTTCCATGATTGGATAAGAACTTGATCACTTCTCTTAGCCAAATCCCCTTTTCTTCAAAATAGCCAAAATATCGAACTAGGGGCACTTCTGTGTTTACTTCTGCCTTTTTCTTGATAAGTCTGCGTTCAAGGAGGTGGAGAAACTTTGGCATGAATTGTGATTTACTTGGGTAAGGATACAAACAAGTAAAACACATCCTGGACTCCTTTTGGAAGTTAGTTTCCTTGTTCAAGTGAGATTCATCCTTTTATTTGAAGTAGGATTTATATTGCACTCTGAAAGAAATTCGCGTGCTAACTTTTAATGCTTGGTGTACTTGAATTGATTTCTTAATAATGGCGTGCTAAGTGAGTTATTAATAATGGCATGCTGAGTGATAGCATCTTTCTTTTGCATAGATGGTAACCTTGTTCTTCTTTCAAAACGATACTAATCTTCAAACTGATGACATAGAAGTTAACAGAAGTATTTATCATCTTGAGTTTGCTGATGTAGATACCCATCCTTCGTTCTCTATAGAGTCAT
Source organism: Papaver atlanticum (assembly GCA_023531105.1). Lineage (NCBI taxonomy): Eukaryota > Viridiplantae > Streptophyta > Magnoliopsida > Ranunculales > Papaveraceae > Papaver > Papaver atlanticum. The sequence goes on from JAJJMB010011819.1 coordinate 5,716,900, forward strand.
CTTTGGTAAGTCTTGATATTTGTCCCTCCTTGATCATATATTCATATTCCTTCGACCATTGAATGAATAGAAGTAGTCGTATTTTTCAAGGATTCACTTTGTTTAGGTGTTCGTCAATAAACTTCAGATTTGAGACACTTAGGGAGAATGGATGTAAACTCTTCATACGGACTCTGATTTGAGTCCCCGGACCCATATTTGAAATAAAAGAGAATATGCTTTCTAATGCAAAAATAATGACTTGATTCCGAGTTAGTTTTTCCAATCAAATCCGTGTATACTTTTGACTTAAAAAATCCCGTATAAAATTTCAGGAGTTTTTCAGATTGCACTTACTTCGGTGTTGGGACCACATCTCCTAGATCGTTTTTCCATTTGAATCTCCCTTTTGTTATGTTGTTGGGAAGACATAGAGGAACACATTTTCTTCAGAAAGTACCCCGAAATTCCTTATGAATTGTCATCATTTTTCAAGTCTTCGCGCTGCAATGTTCATCAATCTGAATTACCAAAGGAATCCTTGTTTCAGTTGGATTCTTAAAATGTTCTCTTGCTTCAAGCACAGCCCCTTGGAGTATTTTGAATTCACTACCCTTTCTTAGCTTGGTTTAGGTCATGAATTTTTTATTCTTAGGCCAGAGGCATGTCCGTGGTATTGATTATTCGTTTTTACTCTTTGGTTTCCAGAAAACGTATTTTGCTTGATCCCTTGTTGAAGTGTGGACCCAAACAAATCCATGAGTATCTCATGAGATGTGAGATGGATTTATTGATAAGTACATGACTCTAGGCATGAGGGTATGCTTGAAGGGACTAGGAGAAGACAAGGCTTGAAGGGATTGTAGGAGGACAAGGTTTTAGGGGGAAAGGCCGGTCCTCATGTAAATCAAACCCAAGTTTTGTGTTGTTGCTCCCTTGATTTTAACTTATGTAATTTGAACCTTGCAGGCTTATCTGATCTTCTCTTTGTTTGTAGAGTACTCTTCATGGTGAGAACGAGTTAGATCTTGGTAGAATGCGGATGAGGTGGGCTTCAACAATTTCAAAGGGATTTCAGGAAGAAATTTGGGTGCAGAGACAACTGACCGGCATGAGGGTAATTTCACAGAACCCATATCTTGACTTCGGATGAGACACCTACCGATGGATTATATCACGAGAATGATAACTCCGAATGGTCTTTTTTCTAATGATTTTGTAAACCTGGGAAACTTGGTGACAACCCGTGAGAATCTTTGGGCTCAATTCTGTCAGGATCCGTCGGGGTGAGTTGAGTTCAGGTCCTCGTATTTTAGAGAGTTTCTTAATTTGGAATGAAGCATGGTAAATGAAGAGATGGAACATGCTAAGAAGGTGGCTCGAGATGCAGAGGCCAAAGTGAAGCAGCGGAACATGAAGAAAGAGATTTTCTCTAGGGGGCTCTGTCGAAAGATTTCTACAGGGTTGATATTTTCTCTCTGAACCTTTTCCATATGCATCTGGTAAAGGAATGGGACCCTCATGAGTTCGAACTTGATGCAAACCCTAGATTTCTCCGTCGGGTATGCGAGTAGGTGAAAACCCAAAGTTAAATTCGTAATAGAAGTTCCTTCCTTACGCGATCCTAACTCCATAGGCTGTAAAAGCTTCGTTTGACGTCCGATTTCAGTGGTTGACCCCAACTATCGAACAGAAAAGACCCAACCTTCATCTATTGGAGAAAAATTAGGATTTTGAGCTTGTTTTTCCAGTGATATGTCCATACGAAGTGGAACTTCGAGTCCGGATCTATTTAGCAACAATTCCTTTCAAGTGTTTTGATGATATCTCTTGGATCGTGTATTAAAACATCATGCCATTTTAACACATGGTAGGAGATAGATACATGGACGGATACTTTTATCAATGGCACGTTGTCGAATTCTCTACCCATTTGTCTTAGGTCATCGAGTCATGTGACTAAAGTGTGAGTCGCGTCTGAGTAGAGTAGAGACTATAGACTCCTCTTTAAACCGATTGTGAACCCTAGTTTGCTCCTGCATGCGTTTATTATTGAACGATAATTTTAATGCTTCTTATACTTGATATAGTTCTGGTACATGCGTATAAAACCCTAAAACGTCTTATGTTCAGTCAAGATCTGGGACATGGTTGCAATTGCTGAGTACAGATGCTGACGGAGAAGAATTCGACGAGACCAGAGAGAGATACGAGATTTATCGAGATAAGTCCCTTTCACAATTTTAAAGGCCAATCTCTAGTCACCTAATCCCAAGTAATAACATGTTGTGTTGTGGGTTTGGGGAGTTGAATGGTCTTGATGTGTCCTGATTTTTTGAGACTCCTGCGCTGATCGTTTCTAAATTTGTTATATGAAAACTGGATGTCTGGGCCACCTCCTGTTGGCCATGCAGGTATGCGACGCACGATTCTCCGTTAGTCCTCAGTTTGATATAAGACTAGGGATTCCCATTGACTCGGGATGTTTGGAAAATGAAGTAACACCATTATAGCGTACGAGATTGAGTCTTCAAGACGGGCAAACGATAATTTGTGGGCTGGAGACGTCTTTGGAGAGTCATGTCAAGATACTGCCACATGTGTCTTTGTGGACAATATGAAGTTGTTGTTCCTCCTCTACAAGGTGTCTTGACAGGGATTCATGTGAACTTCTGTAGTAAAATTATCCGTTGAGATTTATTCTTATTTTGGGAGGATGCTAAACCGAACTTGAGAGTAGTATATGCCTTCTGGTACAATTAGGGTAATAGATAATTCAGGTCCAACTGCGCAGTCGATTTTTGTTTGTTTTATTGATGGAACATTTCTTTGGGAATCTGCTAGGTAATTTTTCACGTGGAGGAGTCGTTTTTTTTTTTATATGAGGAAATTGTATGTCATATCTTGTCCTTCGCTCATCGTGTCTGAGACTGACTCATGGAATAACCTGTCAATTGGATTTTCTCGACAGAAGAGACTTTGACCGAGGGAACTGCTAGTATACGCCTGAATGAGTAACGTGTATCCTGAATCTATGGTATCGGATCCTTCTCTTCTTCAGTGACAGTAGCTGGTTGTAGATGTATGTCGACTAACGGAGTTTTATTCGAATTGTTGGCACTTCAGATTTCTTTTCCCTTGGTAGGTTCTGGTGCGAAGATATTCTGCTTCTCCATCTTGGGTGAACTGAGGTCCCATCGAAAAACGATACTGGATAATCGTTGGTGTAGCTGAGATGGAGGTTCATCAAGACTTGGTCGTACAATTGCTAGGACTCCCCTTCTTTCTGACGGGATGGGTGTTGAGATAACATATCGACCGACGGCTTTACATCTTCGAATAAGTATGAGCTTTGGCCAAGCATTGTCCTAGAATCTCGTCTCGTCTTATACTTTGTCGCGTTCTGGTCATGATCCTCTGAAGCAGGAAGAACGACATATTTATCTTAGATGGCGATATATTACCCTATATGGCTCTGCAAAGCTTTTTATTAGGTCACGAATATTTTTTATCCTTTCCAAGTTTTCGCTAAGTTCATCCTGTAGACGACGAAAAGGAAAATCCGGCTGAAAAAAAACTAGGTCAACCGAATACAGAATGAAAGAGTTATAAGTAAAATTGTAAAGTGAAGTAGACTTCCTGAGTCCCCTGTGATCAGGTTGAGGGCGCTTGACCTAAACGAATTTTGGTGCAAAAATTCGTCAAAATCTCCAAGTTTAGAGCGTCATCTGGTCTTTAAAGTAATTGAGAGTGATAAGTTCGACTGGATGGTTTCTCTTTTGATCCGTTGCGTTCAAAACGTGCTTCATCTTCTCCGGTGAGGTCGATTGCAGACAGACTGGATCCCGTCCGTGCTATTCTCATCAGTTTTAGTATTCCTTCTTTAGGAAACGTGTACTCGATCTTATTTTGTTGGATCTATCCCTACTGGTAACTCTAAAGGCGTTTTCAGATAAGTCTGGATGTCGATCTTAGGTTTTACAAGATTCTGTTGAGTCCCCGGGAGCTCGCCTTGGTCCTTACCCAACTTTTTCAAGGATCATTAGTAAATTTTTGTGGAAATAGGTTACTGGGACGTTTTTTCCATAGAGGGAAATTTTCGGTGATCCAGGACGCCATTAACTTATTCACTAAGGTCAAATACTCGTTTGAGAGAGAAACTACTGGTAGAGATAACTCTCTCGGCTAAATATATAATGGATTTACAAAGACTGAAACAATGGAACGTTTTTTGTATTTGGATTGGTGGAATCAGCTTCCTTCCTAATGGTGACCGTGATTGAGATCTGTAACTGAGTGGACAACCTCCCACCGTGGTCGCAAAAATGTAGTTACCTAAAATCTAAGAGAGGTTAGAAGTGGGATTCTATGGTTTCTTAAAGTGAGTTACGAGAGGTTGAGCACGAACAGTCTTCCCCTAAACCACGTACAGTGGCCGTTCAAAGGCTGCTTCAGTCACAAGGAAGAGATTTAGGGATGGTCTTAGGGAGGGAAGCAAATGAAGAGAGAGATCAGAGAATTATAGGATTTGAAGAAGAATTACTCTGAGAGATTATCAGAAAGATGATCCTATCTTGGAAAAATAGAGGACCTATTTATAGCTGAATTCTCTAATATCAGGTCAGTGAAGATAAAGATTGATTTCCATGTCGTGCGGAGCAATTCTCCCGTCTCTTCAGGAATAGAGATAAACTAGGTTGAGTTTATCTCATTATTCCACCGCCTTTACTCTCTTCTATAGTGAGAAATAAGCCGGGTATTTCTCACACGTGTCGTAGACCGCCAGAAGAAAAAAAACCCTAATTTTTATCCCCCCATTTGTGTGAAGTTGAGTCAGCCTTTTTGATGATGTGTTGAGAGAGAAATATTCTCTTTAGCCGAGTTGGCCAAGATAGAGAGATATTCTCTGATTTGTGAGAATGACTAGGATGAGTCACGTGAAAAGGCATGGAATGCCTTAAGAATCATGTGTAGAGTATGAGAGGAGCTGCGGATGATATCCCTCTCTTCATGGACGGTCACATATGTCATGTGGAGACCGTATTATTGCTTGTGGGTCCCTTTGTTGAGCATACGGAGATCAAGAAAGCTTATCCACGTTTTTGATATACATGTATAGTTCAGGCTCAATTTACTAGCCGTGAGTGTATTTGAGAGCCTGAGAAATAGGCTTGATCCCTAGGTAAGGCGTGCGCCTATTATGTGAATCTCTCCGAGATTTTGCAGACTCTGCAAAATCTCTCTTTGATTTTGCAGAAGGATCAAAATCTCTCCAAAGATTTTCTTAACGGATCTGAATCTCTCTATGGTCAGCTGGGACTCGTCCTGGAGAGAGAGAAAAGGATTTGTACGCCCAATTAATGCCTCTACGAGACTTTGGCTCACTTGTCTTTGACCAGCGTATCTTGCAGAGATGTACAAGGAATCAACTGTGTGTCCATATGATGGGCCAACAAGACCAGTGTATCTCGAAAGGATGTTCTAGGAGTCTGTTGAAAGGGTCCAGAGGTAGAATAACCAGCGTATCTCGCGGGGACGTCCTAGGAGTTATTCGAAAACCTCAGTAAGTCGAGTCAGAGCCTAGAGCAGACATGACTAGTGTATATCGCGATGATGTACTAGGAATCAGTCCTTGATCTCAAATAGGGTGTGTTGTGCTTACATGAGATATGCAAATCTCCGCTCTGGGTCATAAGTACGACGGGGACGTATTTACGTATCTACAGAGCCTACATGACTAGCAGCATCTCGTTGAGGATGTATACTAGGAATCATGGCATCACAATCAGCTGCGTCTCGCGAAGACATGCTGGAATTGTGGCTTTTCTGGTTCATAAGTCTGCCGGGGACGTTTTACGCTCTACAGAACCTGCGTGACCAGCAGTATCTTGTCGAGGATGTGCGCTAAGAATCACGGCATCACGACCAGCAGTGTCTCGCGGGGAAGTATACTAGAAATCGTGGCTAAGGATGCCTTGAAGGCCAAGGGATTAATCTCTCCCATGAGAGTTGAATTCTATCTATAGGGTTGAAATGACACTTTTTACCCTAATCCAAATTTCACCATCTACATCAGCAAATTAAGATTTTTTTTCTTCGACAATCTTCAGGTCTCGCAAGGCTGCTTGCTCCAACTTCAACTCTTCAATCAATTGGGCGATCTTAGCCTCCTTCTTCATTACAACATAACTTGTCAGAGGCACATTCTTCTCGTCTGCTTCTTTAATGGCTTCAATTCTCTCACGAAGCCATCCCACATTGAAACCCAGTTTCTCAAAATGGTCCAAATTGAACTCCCAATCAAAGAGTACATCTGGAGTGATAGTACTCCTAGCTCTGGTTCGTATATCATCTATAACACGCAAGATAGCTCCTACTTGCCTGGTTAAGAAGTAAACACGTTTTGGGTCTTTGGTAACGACGATATGACCATACATCTTCCACCAACCAATTCATGGTACGGGAGCAACTCACCGAATGGAGGATCAAAATCAATCTCTGCATTCGAGTATTTATGGACGATCATACGAGTCTCGACCATTGGAGCAGTTTCTTCTATCAGTGGAACAGTGGAAATTTTGGTTTCCGTATCTTCGACAACTTCAGTAGCAATCTCTTCATGACCCTGAGGTGCAGAGGTGGTTATGACATCATTTTGGTTCATTATATTGTTCGAATCATCATTGCTATCTCCGTTATTCTAAACTTTGTCATTTTTCACCTGATACGACAATTATGTGAGTTAGGGTACTTCATGGTTGGAATTCAAATGACAAACATAAAATCCAACATGTAAGTGAATAAACACCATCTAAGTTCTTTATTATGCATCAAAGATACAAGCAAATGGTGTTAAGATGCAAGAAACACGTTTTGCAACAAGCTCATCTGAGGAGATTTTACACTTTCCTGTATAAGACGACGAACTTGGAGTAATTGGTGAGGAATCTAAGGTTGAATCATATACCAATCTCTTTGTATGGATGTTTTCTACAATACATCAAAATTTCATAGCAATCGGATAAACGAGCCAAAGAGATGTGGCCGAAACATTGAACTACATGACAGCTGAAAAATTTCTGGAAGTCTCCTGGAGGTTTACTATTTCATCAATTTCAGCCCCTAAACATGCTCAAACTCCAAAAAGCTTCTATTTTAAAGCTAGGAAATTTCCTGGGCATAAGAAAACTGGGGTAGACCGTATAAATCCGACATCGGATGAAGATTTTACAGCGTTTTTACTAAAACACTGAATTCTGAATTTTCTGGTGACGTATTTTGGCAAAATTTCTCATTTATTCACATGGACTCTCATTCATTCATCCACAAATCAGCAATTTCATACTTCTATGAAGGAAATACAAGAGGGACACTTACTTGAGAGGTCTCTAATCCGTTCTAAGAATCAATGTTGCCGGCATCACCATTAGGAGCATTATTACCTTCATTCGGTTCTGCCTCTTGACAGTTCTCTTCATCACCACCTTTTGAAGACGAATGAGCATCACCAGTGCCTTCTTTATACATAATAATATCCTCCTGGATATATCAACAACTTATAATTTCATTCAATAAATATCATGATTAATCATGCAAAGAAAAGAAGTGCTTACATCGACTTCTTCACTGCTGCTAGGTTCATGATTTTCTTGCCCAGGAGCAAGTTGAAGACCATCTATGCTCGATGGAGCAAAATTCTGAAATAAATTAACAAATATTGGTTTGTGATCCTAATTACGTGTCTAAGGAAAATCCGTGATGGAGGGAGCATTGACAACTCATCAAAGAAGCGGCTGGGGACTGCACACTATTTGGTAACATCATGTAATTCTTACTTCTGGGTTCTCCGCCTCGGGGACTTTCTTCAATTTCCGTGAAGTCTATATCAATCCGAGGTCTCACTACACGACCATCCTGTGGTAAAATTAATGAAATAATTAAGAGACGGTTATTATATCTCTATAAAAGTCATAAGGAGAATACTTACTTGTGAACATCCTGGAAGTACTTTTCGTTTATCACCACTGGAAAGATACTTCAACCTTGGTCGCTCAGAAACCATCTCAACAGAAGGAGGTTCTTGTACCGAAGTTTGAGAATCCATTATAAAATCATGTAAACGATCAAGTTGCTGATTCCAGAAAGTTACATAACCTGGAGTTGCATAGGCGACCCGGTCAGAGCAAGGGTACAGATATTCACGCCCATTCAAATGTGTACAATCTAAAGAAGCTTTAAGTTGGTCGACTGACGGCTTTTCTTTCCGAACATCCGGGACACACTGATCAAGACCCATTTGTCGAGCCGCTCTATCGATGTTATATTCCTCCACCAGAAATTTCCCATGTAATACTGATACTAAGTAACCAGGAGTATAACTCAGTATGAAGGATCTCTCACCATCGCTCAGGTCTGTACCGGATTTCAAAGTGACATTTTCTTCAGCATCATTAAAAGTGATCAACTGTGAGACAAAAGAAGTAATCAACACCCAAGGACGAAAATTAAACTCAGACTCATTGTCCAAGACACTGGTAAGGCGTATCTTGTGTCGAGGCTTCTTTGTAGACCAGCGCATAATCCTAGCATTATCCTTCTCAGAGAGAACATAACGAGTATCAACATTTAGTCCTTGCAAGATACTACGAGGGATTGGTGCATAATTCTTGAAGCGCTCCCACAATAAGGCTTGGAGAAACATTGTATTAACATATGTATCAACTTTCATAAAACCATTGGAAACACTGGAATCCACAACCAAGGAATCTAAATTGGAGAATAGTGAACCCAAGAACAGACTACCGACGGGAAGTTTCTCACCTTGAGCTATCTTAATGGCAAAAGTAATCACGAATGGCTTCAGGAAGTTTCCATTATCTTCAAATACATCTCTTGATAACCACATGCACAAGAAAGCAGCAATGTTTAATATAGCATCCACAGGTCTTTCAGGAGTTCCATCTCTCGGCCACCAGTGCTTCAACCATTGAGCATAACAAGATTTGCTGGATAATTTGTTAATATCATGCATCGTAGCTGTCAAGACATCAGATATTGCATTCTCATCTGCCGAAAGTGCTGCAGGGAAATTACCCGTGACTGGAAGATACAATAAAGCAACCACATCCTCTAAAATGATGGTAAATTCTCCCCACCTGCATATGAAGGTATGAGTAGGAACACACCAGCGAGCGAGCAAAGCTACTATACTTCTTACATCATAGTAAATCGACAAATCTCCAGCTGCTTGAATAGCTCGTGTCACCTGTGCATGATCCAACATGGTCCTCACTTGATTATACCCCAACATATGTCTTGCCCATCTGGAGAAGTCTGTTAAAGGTGTTCGGGAAAGCTTGAAGTCTATCTGTGAAGCGGCATAATGCCCTCCTTGTAGAAAGAATCGAGTGATCGCTCGAGGAGACACCAATTTTCTCTGAGCAATATCCATGGGATCTATAAGAAGACGAAATGAAGAACCTAAGAGACGCTTTTCAAGTCTATACTGAACCACAAAGAATTCATCATCGGTATTCAGAATATTCTTAATTCCATGTGCTTTCTCTTCTTCGTCAATAGAAGTCCCATCTACAGAGGTACCATTTCTTGAAGTTGTATCTGTGGAAGTATCATCACTGGAGGTGTTATCTCCGGAAGTATCATCTTTGGAAGTGTCATCGTGAGAATCAGTCATCTTTGCAAAGTTGCTGTGACATCCATACAATATTTCTACTTCAGTATAACATCCGTAGATGCAAATTTTATCAAAGCGGTGGAATTAAAACACAACAAATAATAAAGATGCTCATATCAGCGTCTACAAAAATGGTAACTCTCCAACTCTTACCTGTTTAGAATTTCACTAGCTGTAGTGACTATCAAAACTTCGAAAATTGATTCGTTTCTGCAAACCTGCAAAAACGAGCAAATTTTTAAAATCATAACTTGATTTTCATAAAACTGTGAGCAATTCACGAAATTTCCATTATGTGAGCAATTCACATAACTTCACCATGAGCAATTTACATAATCTCACTATGTGAACATTCACTGATTTTCTGATGTGTGAACATACACTATTAAATCACAAATTCACATAAAACATTACTTCATCGCAAACAATTGTTTGCTTTCAACAATTGCTGAAAACCAAAGTTCGGTTTTGCAAAATTTTAATCATGAGTAACTCACGTTTTTCTTTTTCTTTTTTTTTAAATAAAAAATTTACGTGAGCGAATTCTTAAAAAAATAAAAAAATAATCATGAGTAACTCACGTATTTTTTTTTTAAATAAAAAATTAACGTGAGCGAATTCTTTAAAAAAAATAATCTTTGACGTGAGTGAATAACTCACGTAAATCAAAAAACAAAAAAATAAATAAATTATGTTGCTCAAACGAGCGTTTGTCTATCAAACGTGAGTCTTTTCTATTTTGTACAAGTTCAAATAAAATTTTGTTTTTATGAAGGCTCATAGACAAAATTTTCTTCACTGCAATTGGATCATATCTATTCAAAAAATATATACATATCTCTTTCATATTAGGGATTATTGTTCGTTTCTTATACTAACGGACGGACGTACATTCGTTTCCTAAAACAAGTTTTCATAAAAATTTACGCATGCATATACACTTATGAGTTTTGAACAACTCATGAATATATTATTATTTTTTTTTTTTAAAAAAGTTTTTTGCGCACCTGGTCGGTGTCGGCCGGAAACTGGTCGGCCGGTGATCGGCGACGCCGACGCCGACTAATTCCGGCAATATTTTTTTTATCTCCTCCTTCCTTACTCGGACGTGTAAAGAGATCAACATAGGAGGGGGGTGGTTGGTTGGTCAAGAAGAAATTAAAAAAAAAAAGAGTTTTAGGGTTTCTTCTCTTTTATAACAATTTTATTTCCCAAACCTAATAAAACTCTTTCCCCTTTTTGGGCCCGGGCCCGTAAACGCTAAACCGACCAAAACTAGACATCTGACCGTCCAAATCAGCAGTGCTTCGTCTCTCCGTACTCACGGGATGGAACTCTATCATACAGCCGAAGTCCTTATTCAGGAATTTACTTGCACATGACATCATTGAAGCAAATCGAGGATTCTGAAAATACCTTTGTATGACTAAGTTCAACTACTTATCTCATCTACGGAAAAATCACCATCTAATGCTTACTGCAGAACATGACTGCCCCTCACTAAGCAGGGGACTTAATATTGATGGTGGATTTTCGACAAAGGGTAAAATCATAAAATCATGATACTGCATGTTTCTGGCCCGGCTTCAGGAATGTATGTGACGATTCATATTTTATGATCCGTGAACCATTTCACGATCTCTGAATGAGCGAACATTCCTCTCAGAGCTATGATGGATATGTTTCTTGAAAGGACTCTCAGCTGAGCGTTCAATGCTTCACACATTTCATCATCACCTCTACATAGAATCAAAATGACTGGGAGGCTCCTAGACATATTGCATGCTAGTATAGAGCCTAACGCCTTCAGGACGTCACGTTGTTCGTTGTTCCCAGACTACGTAGAGAGACTGTGTATAGAATCTTCTAATGATTGGGCGCTCCTAGACATAATGTTTGTTAGAGAGCTTAACGCCTTCATGACATCATGCTGCTCATTGTTCCCTGACTATACACCCCTCAGAACGAATATGATGCTTCAATTATCTCATATCTCGATTCTGCAAATAGATTAATTCTAGCGTGTCATTCATCAACTGAATTCCTAGAAGATAATATATTCTATCTCATTACTCCGTTCCATGGTTGATCCTCAGCTGGATTCCATGGATTAGTAATAGATAACCTTACTATCTCATTACTCTGTTTCATGGATGATTCTCAGCTGGATTCCATGGATTAGTAATAGATACTCAACTCATTTTATTACTCTGTTTCATGAATCATTCTCAACTGAATTTCATGAATTAGTAATAAATAATCACTGATCGGGCATCTGGGCCATCACCGAGTAAGCCCCGAAAATGGTGCGAGTTTACTCAGCAAATAATGCACAAACGAGCACTCGAACGTGCGAACGAGCATTCAAGAATATGGACGAACGAGGAACCTATGCAATTAGGAAGGAAAATAATATTAAATAAAATAAACAAGAGGCGTGGGACCGGACCCCGGCTGGTCATGCCGCCATGGCCGGTCCCCCTCTTCCGTTATTTTATTTTATGTTAATTTATTATTTCCCTCATCTCATGAAGACTCATTCATTTGAGCAAACTCACTCGTTTGAGCAAAACTCTTAGTTTCTCCATACTTTCCATCAATAGTAAAAAATAGGGAAAGGTGTCACGGGACCGGGCCACCTAGCCGGCCAGCCATGCCCTAGCCGTGTCCGGTCCCACACCTTGCAATTCCTTATTTTCTCATATTATTGTTTCTTTCATCTAACGAAACTCCATCGTTTGAGCGAAAACCCTAGTTTTCCAATATTTTCTCAAATATTGCTCAAACCATGAAAAAGCCAAAAAGTAAAATGATCACATGACCGACTAGGATTCTCACGTCAAAAATTAAAATATTATTATTTTAATATTCTCAAAATATTGGTCACACGAGCAAATTTGTACTTGCTCATTTGGGCAAAATTGAGAATTTCAGTCAATATCAAACTCTTCTGAAAATCCAAAATATTGCTCCAACGCGCACCAGAAAATACCAAAACTCTCTGGACTGAGACACAGGCAATATGGTGACACGGGCATGCCACCTTGACCAACCAAGGTCGGCCCTAAGGCTTGCAAGGAGACGGTCCCACCCTCTTTCATAATTTTGACCTAATTATCTCTCAACAGTTCATATTGGGTCCAAACTCTCTCCAGCCAACTTGGGATTTGCTCAATCGACCATCAGCTGGTCCCACGACCACCAAGGGCCGGTCCCATGACCCATTGGTCGGTCCCTCATCTCTCCATAACTAGGTTTTACTACCTAACGCTCACACGAGCACAATTTTAATAAATGATTAAACCAGCATTTGATCATTCTTTCACCAACTTGTTAACAAAGGACTTTGGTGAATGCTCACTCGAGCACCTGGGCTCTACATGGGCGGCCATCATCCCATGTACCTGGTCCCTTCTTCATTCAGTGACTTATTTTCAATAAGTCATCAATTGATCAAAATTAGGGTTTCGAACGAATGCTCTACAAATCATAATTCTGAGCGAGTTCAAACACTAATAATTTTATGTTGATCTAGCAATCAACATATGGATTAAATATATAATATTCGTTCCAGTTAGCAATATTTTAATTAATATTTTATTTGGTCATGCTACCAATAATTCATCAAATGAGCGATATTTGCTCAGATGCTCGAATATTGATTCAACTATCAATGTTAAGTAATTCATCAAATGAGCAATATTTGCTCAGATGCTCGAATATTGATTCAACTATCAATATTCAGTAATTCATTGAATGAGCAATATTTGCTCAGACGCTCGAATATTGATCCAACTATCAGTATTCGGTAATTTATCGAATGAGCAATATTTACTCAAATGCTCGAATATTGATTCAACTATCAATATTCAACAATTCATCATAAAGACAATATTTTCTCAGACGAGCAATATTTTCTCAGACTATCAATATTCATTATGTTGATTCAACTGTCAACATCATTCATTCGAGAACTATACGTCCCATCGGACATGTTCAATTCATGAATCCTAGAGCATTCAACAATCATGCTCGACTGAACAATACTTAGACTCATCGTCTAATCAAGTCAACGACTGACTAATCAAATACACGTCTGCTTTGCAGACTCCACATTCGTGAAACATCAATAACGTCACATGGGAGATATTAATTAGGGTTTTGGTCTGGCGTCCTACGGCACGTGTTAGAGCATAGCTCGGTTGAACCCACAGAGCGTTGGTATGTCAAGTTTGATTGTCATATTTTAGTGAACCAAAACTCATTTAAAGAGTCGCTTGATTATTTACTAGAGTCAACTTCGTATAGGTTAGCTAGAAAGTTATTAGGATATGAGACTTACAAATATTACTCGAAGACTTGAAGAATGTGAAGAAGTAAAGAACTACAACGACGACATCATCCTTCCTCTTGAGGTTAGTAATATTTTGACTTGAACTGTTTCATTCCCAACGTATCTTTCAAGTCGTGCTATATTGAAAACATAACTGCGAAGCTGTGTATGATTATACTCTAGTTAGACGTAGTATTAAGGAATTATAATACGAAGTATGACGCTTATCTTTTGAACTTCGTATATAAGACATCGACATAATCGTATGAATGCTATTGTGATTATGTATGGGTATGGGTGAATATTTCGTCTTAGGAAACAATGTTTTACATTCGTTTAAAGGAAGTACAATTCATAGACTTGTTTTGTGAATCGAAAGGGAAATCGCTAGGCTTATTGGTATTGTTATTTATTGCAAATCTTTGGATTACCAATATGTGTGTTTAGTATAACCTCTCATAACTTGTTTATGTATCTTGGTAAAACTATTCACAATGCCTGACTTATTTATTGGTATGATTTTTATTAGTGAAACCAATCTTAAGTAATCACCTGAGATGGTATGATCGATATTTGTAATTGGTGTGACCATTCCTAGTCATTGGGTAACCGATCCTAGAACTTGGTGGGACTAATCACAAGATGTGTAATCAATCCTTGTAGTAGTTTAAAAGGTTTAAGTAATTGGTAACTAAAGGAGAATCCCGGATCGAAATAAATTGAGAATCTTTTAATAAGGTTTTTAGTTTTATATGCTTTTAATTTCCAGCAATTAAATGCATATCTTTAGAAAATAAAAATTGGTAATGTGCATTTACTAATTGGAGATTTTCTACTGAGATTTCGGTCAATATTTGGACAGAGCATTTCCAGGAATTATGAAAACCGATTTGGGCGTTTATTGCATATCTTTGAGAATATTCTGCTTTGGAAATTCCTTGGTGTCCAAACTTCCTTGGTATATAAATATTGAAGTTTGCATTTCGAACAAACTAATCCTCAGAGCTAGCAAAACTACCTAGTTGTGTTGTTACTGGTGGAGCCATCTATTCGGAGAGGAAAGTACCCTAATTAGGCGAAATCTCTTACGACCGCTCGTTTTAAAGACTTCTTTGGGATTGAGAAGCTCTACGAGTACCGTTGGTGGGAAACTAGATAATTGTAGTTTATTATTAGTTTTCAATTGATTTGATTGACTAACAGTTGTTGAACTTTGATTGCACCTAGTTTGTTTATGCTTGAGAATCTTCTCTTCTGATATAAGATTAACTCAAACTAGATCGAAGTATCGACGAGGATCTTTAGACTGTTTGTAGATCTAAAGACGTCTTGTGATAATCCATCGTTAACAGACTCCGTTCTGTGTGTGATTGATTACAAGAGATTCAAGTTGTTTGTGTGCAGGTGTTTATTGAAGATTTAAGAAGATTTGAAGACAAAGAAGATTTCTTATTTGAGTTCATAATCTTTGGGGTGCACAAAACTTGATCGGCTGGGGATCAACCTATAATCGGTTTATATTTTTATAGATTGGATTGATTAGTTGCGTAGATCAGCATCAATACATTTCTTTATGATTAAGAGTATTGATTGCATAGTCTAAACAATTACTTTGGTAGTTGTTGAATAGATTGATCCAAGAACCCGACAAAGGAGTTTATTGGGATAAACGGAAGAGCCTTTTGTCAAACTCATATCACGTTGTTTGAAAAGAGTTGTTACCGAACAGTTTTGTTGTTCCTTTACTATTTGGAATACGAACCAAAGGAATTGTTCCAAGTGCGTGACTTATTACAAGTTTGAGGCGTTGGGATACTGAGGGAACTAGGTGAACTATAAGTTTAGTTGCTTGGTCTCAACTATACGAAGTTGGTTTATATTTTGTATAGCGGCTTAATTCTGAGAGTATTCAATTTTGGACTAGGTCCCGGGGGTTTTCTGCATTTGCGGTTTCCTCGTTAACAAAATCTTGCCGTGTCTTTTACTTTTCTATTTCCGCAATTATAATTAGAAGTAAAATACACAAACGTTAATTCCTAATTACTTGATAGAAATCCTATAGTGTTTGGTTAAGTCCGAACCTATTATCAAGTAATCATACTTCGTTGTTGTATTGTCTCGATCTTGTATCCATAGACGATCACATGAAGTGTGAACCGATTAGTTGTACTGTCTCGACTCAGTCCATAGACAATCAGTTTCGGAGAAAGGACTTATAGGTGGAAAAGTTTTAGATTGAGGTATATTTGGGTACCCTCATCTTTTCAATTGGTATCAGAGCAAGCAAACACGAAAAGATCTAACAATCTATGTTTGGTGCGATCCAACCTATAAGAATTGAATCTATGTCTGATTTAGTTAACGTTATGCAAGAGTATGAATACTCAAAAGTTGAAGATGTTACCATTTCGTTGACCCATGATCCAGGAGTTACGAAAATCAAGAGTACATCTGAGTCGTTCTCTGATGGAAAAGAAGATGCTGATAAAGAGTTGGTAAAACTCCTAAAGCCTATAAAATCTCTGTCTACAAAAGTGCTGATATTAAAGACAGAGTTAAATCTTCTTAAAAATGAGAGCAGAGATAAATACATTCAACTGGATATTCTAACCAAAGAGAATATGGATCTCACTGTCAAATTAGAAGCTTTTTGTAAATCTCTTACTCAAGAAAAATAGACACATCCTATGACTCTGACTAATGAATCTGTTATAACTTCCAAAAAAGCGGGGGTCTAACAACCTAACCCAATATTTCGTTTAGCAAACTGTATGGACTAACTCTAATATACTTTTAAGAGAATCAACTAGACAGTCAGACTCAATCTTAATAAAAAGTATATCAAAGAGTTATATCTCAATTTCTCGATTCAATCCCAACTCAAACAAATAGAAATCTGCGAGTCTGATTGAATACAAGAGAAATAAACTTGAACAGTACCAAAGACCAATGTTAAAGGATCAATAAATTTCAATCAACAACCAAAGGTTGGATTTACCAATTAATCGATACAAACGCACAACCTGTGATATTTCTATTATATAAAAAAATATAATGCGAAAAAGAAATAACACAGACACCAGAAGTTTTGTTAACGAGAAAACCGTAAATGCATAAAAAACCCGGGACCTAGTCCAGATTGAACACCACACTGTATTAAGCCGCTACAGACACTAGCCTACTACAAACTAACTTCGGTCTAGAATGTAGTTGAACCCCAATCAATCTCACACTGATTCAAGGTACAGTTGCGCTCCTTACGTATCTGATCCGAGCAGAATGTAGTCGAAGACTTTAATAAACAAATTTGTTTCACATAGAAAAGTCTACAAGAATAGATAAATCATTCTCCCAAAGAAATACCTACGAGTTTTGTTCCGTCTTTTGATAAATCAAGGTGAACAGGACCAATCGATAACCCAGACTTATATTCCAGAAGAACAGCATAGAATTATCAATCACCTCACAATAATCTTAATTGACTAGCGAAACAAGATATTGCGGAATCATAAACGATGAGACGAAGATGTTTGTGACTACTTTTTTATCTTGCCTATCGAAGAAATTAATCTCAATCCAGTCTTACGATTGCACTCAATCACGATAGAAACAGCAAGATCAGATCACGCAACTACATAGAAAATAGTTGGGTCTGGCTTCACAATCCCAATGAAGTCTTTAAGTCGTTAACCTATAAGGTCTCGGTAGAAACCTAAGGTTAAAGGAGAATCGACTCTAGCTTATACAACTAGTATCACACAGGAGGTATGGGGTTTAGGTTTCCCAGTTGCTAGAGTTCTCCTTTATATAGTCTCCAAATCAGGGTTTGCAATGTTACCATGGTAACAAAGCATTCAATATTCACTGTTAGATGAAACCTGATTAGATTCAAGCTAATATCTTTCAACCGTTAGATCGAACTTAGCTTGTTATACATAATTGAAATATACGTCATTTATGTTTTAGTAACCGTACCTAAACGTGTACACCTAGTTGGTTCAACCTTACTCATCTTCACCATAACTAGTTCAAATGACTCAAATGAACTAGTTCGAGAGTTGTTAAATTACTTAGATCTTATAGAAGTATACAAGACACAATCGAAGCAAAATCGGTTTTGATTCACTCGAATCGATTCATGAACATTATAGCCACGGTTTGCAAATTGTATTCCTTAATAAGTAAATGTTTTAGTTCATGAACAAACCAATTTTAGAAAGTAACACACTTAAGTATGAGTACGGGTATGCGTACTTAAGTAACCGGATTTGAGTTTGTTTTGGTTTCCAAACTCAGCAGAAATTCACGGACGTGAACTTTCCGCTAGTATGCGTATGGGTACGCATACTTAAGTAACCGGATTGAGTTGGTTTTGATTTCAAAACTCAGCAGAAATTCACGGACGGTAACTTCCGCCAGTATGCGTACGGGTACGCATACTTACCCAGTCTTCATCAACCATTTAGTATAAACACAAGTATGCATACATTTGGTTCCCGGTTTTGGACTTATACACTAATGCGCGAACACATTATATGCTTATATCCAAAGATGGTTACATGTTCTAAACTCTTTATTTCAACCATTGAAACATAGGATGTTAAATAGAGGTTATTCACACACTATTTTTCATCAAAACAATTTTCAAGATATTAAAATAATCAACATGACTTTCGTCACTTGTAAAGATGAACTTGGCCAAAGCAAAAGCTTACCAACACATATTTCGAGAAATAGATAAGCGAGATAAACTCGGCTCGAAATAGCAAATGTGTATAATCGAAGTCTATATAGAAATACGACTTTTGTCTCAAGATAGGAGATAGAGTAGATAGACTTTTGAGTGATAGATAAGTTCAAGTCTCCACATACCTTTTTGTCGATGAAGATCTACCAGTTCCTTGAGTAGTTCTTCGTCTTTGCATGATGAACGTCGTGGAGTCTAGAG
Source organism: Papaver atlanticum (assembly GCA_023531105.1). NCBI lineage: Eukaryota > Viridiplantae > Streptophyta > Magnoliopsida > Ranunculales > Papaveraceae > Papaver > Papaver atlanticum. The sequence goes on from JAJJMB010011819.1 coordinate 5,735,854, forward strand.
CTCAACTAAACTTTCTATCCTAGTCCGAGACTTAGCTATAAGTAGACTAGAAATCAAAACTTATAGTTTTGGCAACTAAACTTGGCAACAAGCTTGAGATAGAAACGCTTGCGAGTTCGACAGAGCAATGCTCTAACAATCTCCCCCTTTGTAAATTTTAGTGACAAAACAATCAATACATATGGAATACAAAATAAATAAACTTTGCAGCTTTTCTTCCACATGCATGATCTCCTTGGTTCTTCAACATTACTCGAAATCTTCGTCACTTCCAAGTACTCCAATGATTCCAAAGATATTCAAATCAGCATCACCGTTGTTGAAGATCCGTAGCCATAACAATGAGAAGACAAAACTCTCAATCATTGTTACACAGTGTCATAGTATTATTACATAGCATAAAAGTTCAATTGTATCACACTTTGACAACAATACTATGGTGATATGTATCACTCCCCTTTAGTCAATACTTCATCTCACATGAAAACCACTCCCCCTTACATAATGATCCGAAAACCATATGCATTTGTAGTGTGAACTATACATTAATTCCCCTCCCCCCCTTTTTGTCAATAAAATTGGCAAAGGTACGAAAACTAGTATGATCCTAATGAAATTTCCATAATGACACTTCATGACCAAAAGAAAGCACATATAAACTTTTTAGATGCAATTATATAGCCGAAACTAAATGCATTCATCAAGGAGTTATAAAGATACAAGATAACCCCTATAATATTCCACAGCCGCACTCCCCACAAAGATTTGGCAATTAAGCACAAGTTCAATTAAGAACTCTCCCCCATATAATGTCATTCCCGAAAGAACAACAAGAGCGACCTTACTTTTACAAGAAAATAAGGATTTCTTTGGACATTAACAAATCTCATAAAAATATGAATTTGTATCCAAAATACTCAATTGAATTAACCACAAGTGAACCCATGATTAATTCAACCGGAATACTCAACTAAATTAACCACAAGAGAACCCATGATTAATCTAATTGGAAATGCCCAACATAAGAAAACTTACGGAGCCGCACAGTATATACATAAAAAATATGGATCAGGGAAGATCAGTACTGCGGAATAGACAAAGATTCATTATATCTTTCATCATTATTTGCACAATGACATATATTAGACTTAATCTTTGTAAACAAAAGCTCATCCTTTCTTCCATCAATATTTGCATAATGACATAAAAGGCTTATCTTTTGTTTGTCAAAAGTTCATTCATTCTTTTATCAATACATGCATATCGACATATGAAAGACTTAACTTTTGACCATGTATGGGATAATCATAGTTCACAGACGTAAACACACATATCCCATAAAAAATTGCAATATATGAAATCATAAAGATTAATACTGCAAAATCATCTTCCAAACAAAATTAGAATTTAAATAAATAAATCTAAAAACATTGAAGATGAAAACGTTGGACATAGCTATGTGTAATCACAATAATGGCTATTCCAAACCCTAGTTATCCTTCTTAAAGCACAAGAATAAATTCTCATAAGAAGTTTCCTAGACAAAATCAAAACAGGCTTTAAACCCAAAACTTGATAAAGTACGAACAATTAATCATCATCTTCATCATCAGAGACCATAAGAGTGGCTTGAATCTTATCCATGTCATCCTTGATTTCTGGGAACTTAGTAGCAATCACAAGTAATTGTTCTTGCACACACCTTACCTTGGCATTAATCTTACCAACACTTTTAAGAATTTGGTGAAGAAGATTCATGGAGGAAGTATCACATGAGCCATCAAGGGTGTCATATATTTGTCTCTTGCAAGCATTCTCCTTCATACGTTTGAAAGTACATGGACGAACAAGCTTGGGAGTTCCAATGGAGTTGCCAATCGGAGCAATAGATAAATTGCGACAAATTCGCTCAATCAAGCAAGGATAGCCTAACTTCTTGTTGGGAGACGTCATCGATAACATTTGATATATGATAAACCCACAAATGTCGAGACTTTAAGTTTCCAACACAAGGAAATAAACCAGCTCCGCAAACTCATGGCCCCAACGAGAATTCTCAATCGTGGAGGGACAAAGATTATATATACCAAGTTTTCCGAAGGACATCAAGGCAAGACTAAGATGAGTGGTAGGAAATTTTCCTTCATTCCAAGCAACACTCTTACCACAAAGACCATTAGAGATGGTTTCATACGATGGTCTTTCATGACTAGGTCTTGGAAGGCGAAAACACCCAAGGGGAATTTTAGTTATTTTTGAAATCAACTCTCTATTAACAAGAATCCTTTGTCTCTTTACCATGGTCTTGAATTCCATGTCACTACAATTAACATCATAGATGTTAGCATAAAAGATTCTAGTAAGAGTGTCAAAACCTTCACCAAGACCATCAAAGATATTTCCAAGATTGAATTTTTCAAAATAAATCAAATCCTCTTTATGCCCACTAGTAAAATCCAACTTATTTTCTAGAATAAATCCATTAGATGAAATTCTCTCAAAAACCTTATCACAAGAATCATTGACAAATTTAATTCTAATAGAACTTTGATCTATTGGTAAGTTCATGCTAGAAGAAGATGAAGAACCCAAATTCTTAGTAACCTCTTTTGAAACTTTGAAATTCTTCATGAGATCTAGAAATTAAGGGATTAGAGGAAGAGATGACTTACTTGATATGTATCTTGAAAACCCCTTTTTACTTTTTGATCTCCAAGGATGATTAATGGAGAAAACACATGAACCCTAGAGCGTTCACGTACGCGAGCAAGATGGGAGGAAGAAGAAAGTACGCGTACCTTTCTTTTAAACCCACAAATGGGCTCGGAACCGTTTTTGAACCGCGGCCCACAAAGGAAAATAGGATTTCTTAAGTGATGAAACACAAAGGTTATGCAACCCGTGAAAGCTCACAAACATGTGAAAAGGTGATGCACTAGAAAGCTATTACACAACTATCCTAAGAAGGAAAAAAGTAACCATTAACCCAAGTACACACAAATCAAACCGTTTCTTGCCCCATCTCAAGGTATATACAAATGGGATAGCGCCAAACAAGTTACCAAGTGGCAAGATGTGCAGAGAGACCCTCATGCACAATTTTCGGTTGATATTTGTGATCAGTACCAGTGATATAATCATACAAATGATGACAATCAGGATTAACAGAGCTTTCCAACTTCCTTTTCATATGACCAGAAAGAAGATTTTTACGATGTCTTGAACCTGTGTCAACAATACGAGAACCCGTTTTATTGTACTCACTTGTGTTGACAAGCAGTTTAGTTCGTATAACATGATTCCGTGACTTTTCATGTTCCGAACCTTTATCGGATTGATTCTTATTCTTAACCAAGATAAGCTTTTCTAAGAATTTAAAAACGTTTTCAAATGCTCTAAACAGATCTTTGTTAATTGATCCATCACGATAGTATTCCTCAAAAAGATTAAGAGTTAATCTAGTGAGATTCCATATCCTTGAGCGTAATGAGTATTTTTTCAATCTTCCTTTCTTTTTAATTTTTCCTTTAGACTGTTTCTCATCATCTAACTTCTCCAAGGTCTTAGATGGAATGAGATTATCATGAGAAACCAGAGGACTGGTCCATAATAAACTCTGAACAATCTTTAAGGAGTTCTGGCGTGCGTTACAGATGCCGAGAGCAAGTTTACCAAAGAAATTTCCCATAAGGGGAAACCTAAAGGATCGGTCAAACACAAACTTAGTGTTTGCTAGTTATGATACCAATTGAAAAAGCGGGGGTCTAACAACCTCACCCAATATTTCGCTTAGCAATCTGTATGGACTAACTCCAATATACTTTTACCATAATCAACTAGACAGTCAGACTCAATCTTAATAAAAAGTATATCAAAGAGTTATATATCAATTTCTCGATTCAATCCCAACTCAAACAAATAGAAGTCTACAAGTCTGATTGAATATAAGAGAAATAAACTTGAACGATACCAAAGACCAATGTTCAAGGATCAATAAATTTCAATCAACAACCAAAGGTTGGATTTACCAATTGATCGATACAAACACACAACCTGTGATATTTCAATTATATAACAAAATATAATGCCGAAAAGAAATAACACAGACACCAGAAGTTTTGTTAATGAGGAAACCGCAAATGCAGAAAAACCCCGGGACCTAGTCCAGATTGAACACCATACTGTATTAAGCCGCTACAGACACTAGCCTACTACAAACTAACTTCGGTCTGGACTGTAGTTGAACCCCAATCAATCTCATACTGATTCAATGTATAATTGCACTCCTTATATATCTGATCCCAGCAGGATACTACGAACTTGATTCCCTTAGTTGATCTCACCAACAACTAAGAGTTGCTACGACCCAAAGTCGAATACTTTAATAAACAAATCTGTATCACATAGAAATACCTACGAGTTTTGTTCCGTCTTTTGATAAATCAAGGTGAACAGGAACCAATCGAAAACCCGGACTTATATTCCCGAAGAACAGCCTAGAATTATCAATCACCTCATAATAATCTTAATCGACTAGTGAAACAAGATATTGCGAAATCACAAACGATGAGACGAATATGTTTGTGACTACTTTTTTTATCTTTCCTATCGGAGAAATTAATCTCAATCCAATCTTACGATTGCACTCAATCACGATAGAAACAGCAAGATCAGATCACGTAACTACAGAGAAAATAGTTGGGTCTGGCTTCACAATCCCAATGAAGTCTTTAAGATCTTAAAATATACAGGGTATCAGTAGAAACCTAAGGTTAAAGGATAATCGACACTAGATTATACAACTAGTATCACACAGGAGGTTTGGGGATTAGGTTTCCCAGTTTCTAGAGTTGTCTTTTATATAGTCTCCAAATCAGGGTTTGCAATCTAAGTTACCTTGGTAACAAAGCATTCAATATTCACCGTTAGATGAAAACCTGATTAGATTAAAGCTAATATCTTTTAACCGTTAGATCGAACTTAGCTTGTTATGCACAATTGAAATATACGTCATTTAGGTTTGAGTAACCATACCTAAACGTGTAAACCTTGTTGGTTCAACAGTAGTTAACCAATGGTTAGCCATATGAGCACTTTCATATCAACCTTATTCATCTTCACCATAACTAGTTCAAATGACTCAAATGAACTAGTTTGAGAGTTGTTCAATTGCTTAAATCTTATAGAAGTATACAAGACACAATCGAAGCAAAATCGTTTTTGATTCACTCGAATCGATTCATGAACATTATAGTCACAGTTTGCAAATTGCATTCCTTAATATATAAATGTTTTAGTTCATGAACAAACCAATTTTAGAAAGTAACACACTTAAGTATGCGTACTTAAGTAACTGGATTTGAGTTTGTTTTGGTTTCCAAACTCAGCAGAAATTCACGGACGTGAACTTTCCGCCAGTATGCGTACGGGTATGCATACTTAGGTAACCGGATTGAGTTGGTTTTGATTTCCAAACTCAGGAGAAATTCATGGACGTGAACTCCCGCCAGTATGTGTACGGGTACGCATACTTACCCAGTCTCCATCAACCATTTAGTACACACACAAGTATGCACACATTTGGTTACCGGTTTTGGACTTATACACTAATACGTGAACACATTATATGCTTATATCCAAAGATGGTTACATGTTCTAAACTCTTTATTTCAACCATTGAAACATTCTTAGAGGATGTTAAATAGAGGTTATTCACACACTATTTTTCATCAAAGCAATTTTCAAGATATTGAAACAATCAACATGACTTTCTTCACTTGTAAAGATGAACTTGGCCAAAGCGAAAGCTTACCAACACATATTTCGAGAAATAGATAAGCGAGATAAACTCGGCTCGAAATAACAAATGTGTATAATTGAAGTCTATATAGCAATACGACTTTTGTCTCAAGATAGGAGATAGAGTAGATAGACTTTTGAGTGATAGATAAGTTCAAGTCTCCACATACCTTTTTGTCGATAAAGATCCACCAGTTCCTTGAGTAGTTCTTCGTCTTTGCATGATGAACGCCGTGGAGTCTAGAGCTCAACTACACTTTCTATCCTAATCCGAGACTTAGCTATAAAGTAGACTATAAATCAAGACTTATAGTTTTGGCAACTAAACTTGACAACAAGCTTGAGATAGCAACGGTTGCGAGTTCGACCGAGCAATGCTCTAACAACTTCTTCTGATGAAGAAACCAAAGTTCCCTTCTCGACTTTGAGAGATTGTGATAACAAAACTTGTTTGATCACATCAGAAACAGATCATGATAATAGTAGTTTGCCTAACTACATCAAGTCAAAAGAGGATGAGAAACCAGCTTCTATATCTACTGATGATCAGACGAAATCTTGTCCAAAGGAAACTTTGAACCGATTCCGTGAACGTGATCTTAAGGAATACAACTTTCAGTTACTTGACATGAAACTTATACTTCTTCAAAATACGGTGGTAAAAATATTAAAGGAAGTTTCTTGTCTTAAAATACTTAAAGATCATTCCTCAGTAGAAAGACAGAATTTACCACATTTCGATAAAGTCAACTCAAAAGAATCAGAAGTAAGAGTTGATAATCCCTTATGGGAAAAGGTTCCTCCTCATCCATATCGAAACTGTTCTTGTTTTGATGAAGAACGACACCAAAAGAAAGGAAAAGAGAGAATCTCTGCCAATGGAAACAATCATGAATTTCCGATAATTGTTCTAGACAATCATACTGATGTGCATCATAAGGAAATTCTTAGAATGAGAAAATCTTATGAAAATCTCATTGATAGAATTAAGAGAAATTTATCCTTCTCTGAAAATTCTCACATCAGTACATCTTCTCCACATGATCATATCTCTAGAGTAAGAAAAGATCATTATCTTGGGAGAAAATATTTAGGGCAGAAATTCCCAAAGAGAAACATGAACTATGTTTCTAATACTCGCTCGCTGTAAGCTAGAAAAAGCTTACTCCGATACAACTTAGTTTTATCGAAATTGTGCACTCTCATCCTCTTTCGTTCTCTTAATTATGGATGGGAAAAGCACAATAAAACGAGAGCACATTTTTTGTGTGTGTTTGTTTATCAAAAATCTTTGAAATTTTATGGATGACTGCGAATCCATATCTGTCTAAAATTTTTTCATGTTTATCATGATCTTCCAAAAATAGGTTTTATTTAGAATTTTTGAATTTTAATAAACCTTCCAGCATGAGAAGTTCTGACAAAGGAAACTGGATATATTCTTTTAATATTTTAGGAATTTCCTGATATTTTCGGTCCAAGAGTTGTCTCTTCTTAAAGAGAAACTATCTCTTGCTTGTATTCTGAAACCCTGATTAATCCCTATTTAAATAACTGAGCATGCCTCCAATAACTCGTAGTGTCACAAAGGCTAATAAGGAGGAATCAATACAGAAAGGAAGAAGAAAAACATATCAAAAATCATGTCTGATTATGATTCAGATAATTCGAATGGATCTCAAGATGAGTCATGTCTGTTGGCTTACAACCTTCAAGATCCAACCGAAACCAAGTGGATTCGTTCTGATAGTATGATTCACTATATCCAAGGTTTTGAAGAACCGAGAACCAATCTCATTATGACAGTTCAACATCAAGATTGGCTCAAAGAAAGAATTGATCAAACAAAAAGTGTTCTTGCTGAACTCAAGGTTCTAATTGAAGAACTTGAAAAACAGGAAGTGGTTGAAGACAAGTCTCTTGAGACATGCTTCAAAAGTTTGATTACTGATGAAATCTCAGTAAACAATAAGAGCACAACTAGAGATTAAGTCATATACTGCAAGACTTAATCCAGAAAAATAGACATCAGTTTTTGATTTCTTTCAATAATTGTATAAGGTCTATTATGAATAAAACTATCTATTATTTATGAATAAAATTATTATTTAATAATTTTTCTTGTGATAGTTTTTCGATTACATAGCCTGTGCTTGAATGCTTAATATTATTGTTATGTTTTTATGGGATGATTGATTTCGGTTTTCATAACCAAAATATTCGATCTCATATGGTGCGAACCCTTATGGTTTGGATGACTTTTTGATTTAGCGATATTGAGTTCTAGCCCATGTTTGTAGGATTTATCAAAGGATCATAAGGGGTTCCGATTGAAACTCATGTGTGAAAAAGTCACAATATGTTGAATCGTTTTTTTTTTAGCATAAAAGCATATGTGTTTCGGGTTTTCAACTTTTGCATCGCATTAGTTAAAAACCGATTTTCAACCTTTCTCTGGTAAAGGTTGGTTTTTGTTGTTGTTCTTTTATCTTGCAAGAGGATGACAACATAGTGATATTCCTCCTCGGAAAGATACAAAGAAATGGAGAAGAGGATGCGGAATTTGAGGTAACGAATTTGTTAGTTAATCGTTTTCCTGTTTAAGAAAAGCCTGATTTTATTGCATATATTTTGCTTTTGCTTAACAAAATTTCGGTACAATTGATGTTTATTCCATTATTTGTGTATGGATGTGTGTGTGTGATTCAATTGTTTTCGGTTGAGAAAAACTATTGTTGTCTTGCTTATTGTTTGGTATCAATTATTTAGGCTTAACGAAATTTCGGTGCAATTGCGATACTTTAATGTCTATGTTTGTTTCAATTGCTTTCGGTTGAGATAAATAATTATGCAAGTTGATTTATTTGGTTTGTATGAATTATTTATGGCTTAACAAAAAGGTTTTCAGGATCAATTGTTTAGTCTAATTCGATTCTGGATAAGAGAAACTGAGTTAATTCTGATCTTAGTTAGACTTATCAAAGTGGAGGATTCAGTTATTCAAGTCTAATAGAATGCCTTAACAAGAAATACTAGTTAACTAACCTAGTACTTGTCTTGTTTAAAGTAAAAGGTCTAAGTTATTGTTCGAATAATTAGAACCTGATAAGAAAAATAAAGTTAATTCTGATATTTATTTTGGTCTTATCAAACAAGCGATTGTATTTGTGCAATCGGTTTAGCAAAAGAACTAAAGTGCTTAGTCAATTTATGATTTGCTAAACTATTAGGGAAAATTGCTTCGGGCAATTGTTTCCTTGGTAACATATCAAAACAAAATTACTTTGTAGTTTCGGTTTTGATATTGGTTATCTAAAATGGTGTGTGGAACCGTCGTGCTTAACTCTTTTTGGTTGCAAGTCTTTTAAGATTTGTAAGATCCTTTCGGTTTGTCCTTTATTTGCTCGTACCTTTGTCATTTTGTGACAATAAGGGGGAGAGATATATGGAGTAAACAAGTGATTTGGTATCACTAAAGGAAAGGACAATGGTGCTTAAACGTTATATCTAACGAAAGGGTAAAGCATAGACTAAGGGGGAGTAACATATCATATTGATACTTGTGGTTATCTTAACTACAAAGGGAATAACAAAGACGTGCGGATTGAAAATCTACCTATCTTACCTTTAGGGGGAGTATTAGCCTTGTTATTATAATGTCAACAGCGGCATTTGTGGATTGAATGTATACAGGTTATTGTGCTGTTGAAACTTTGAATCAAGCGTATGTATAATGAATTCTTGTAATTTGTTTATCCATATGATGTAATAGTTTTGTCACTAAAATTGACAAAGGGGGAGATTGTTAGAGCATAGCTCGGTTGAACCCACCAAGCGTTGGTATGTCAAGTTTGGTTATCATATTTTAGTGAAACAGAACTCATTTAAAAAGTCGCTTGATTATTTACTAGAGTAACCTTCGTATAGGTTAGCTAGAAAGTTATTAGGATATAAGACTTACAAGTATTACTCGAATACTTGAAGAATGTGAAGAAGTATAGAAGTACAACGACGACATCATCCTTCCTCTTGATGAAATTTTAATTGTTGTAGAAAAAGTGGTAATAAGATTCGTTCAACTCGGACTTGTGAAGAATAATTTTTAGACTTAATTTAGAAAACTAGAAAAATCAAAATAATGTTTTGGTTAAGATTATAAAAAGCACTGAGACTCAGGATTCCACCAAATTCCATTCATGTGATTCAAATAATAATTCCAATCAATTATAGCTCAAATATTAAAAATATGGACTCTTATTCTTTGCTAAAAGTAGATTTTATAAAAGCAATGACTGTAAATCAAAAGCATGATGTATCAAAAATACATTGACCAAGCATACATCATCAAACGAAATCACACCCATTCAATAAAAATCATAAATCAATTAAAAATCAATGAAAATAGTCATAAAAGAATTATTAGAATTACCACATGCGTGAAATAGGGCTACCTCCGTCATCCCAGTGTTGGGGTTTAGCTCCTCATGGTAAAAACATGCTCAAAAGATTGATTCATGGCTCAAAAAGTGTTTTTATTGAAGAGAAATAATGATACAGCGAATCTGCAACGCTTTATAGTCGTTACAGAAGTCACCGTTACAATTGAAGTGATGTTTATAAACGATAAATGTGTTCTGCTGTTGAAGAACGATACTTCTTTGCGACTGTTCTGTGTGGGTCAATGTTCTTCGTGTTCTTCAGCAGCAGCAGCAGCAGAACCCGGTTTCCTGCACCTTTGATTTCTAGGCTCTGTCGTGTTCTAAACTTTCCCTAACTTTCGACAACCCTTCTATATGACCCAGCCAATCTATTTATATCAAAAAGAGCGATTAAATCTCTCCAAAATCTTCTAAAATCTCTTCCTTTCTCTTCACGGCAAAGTTGCGGCAATTTCTTGTTTTATAATTTATACGCGTTTCTGAGCTTTCCTTTTGATTCTAAACTCTTCCTTAGATAGATACCAATCTTTGGGACGGTTTATAGCACTTTAATCTCTCTAAAATTTCCTAAAACAGGTCACACACGTGACTTTCCATATTTTACTGTTGAGATAAAAATCCGTCGATTGAGCCCAATTTAATTGATTTCAACACCCATATTAGATTCCTAGACCCATAAGGAGTTTATCCTATGAAAATCAGAGGTTTAGTCGATCTCAAACTCCTCCAAATCACTACCACCAAAACTGCCAGAAACATGTTTTCTGTTTTGGTTTTGGTTTCCTGCCAAAAACAGAATTTGAACGTGAATGGGAAAGGTTACCCCTTATCC
>JAJJMB010011819.1:5746933-5779026 GCA_023531105.1 Papaver atlanticum
AAAAGTGTTTTTATTGAAGAGAAATAATGATACAGCGAATCTGCAACACTTTATAGTCGTTACAGAAGTCACCGTTACAATTGAAGTGATGTTTATAAACGATAAATGTGTTATGCTGTTGAAGAACGATACTTCTTTGCGACTGTTCTGTGTGGGTCAATGTTCTTCGTGTTCTTCAGCAGCAGCACCCGGTGTCCTGCACCTTTGATTTCTCGGCTCTGTCGTGTTCTAAACTTTCCCTAACTTTCGACAACCCTTCTATATGACCCAGCCAATCTATTTATATCAAAAAGAGCGATTAAATCTCTCCAAAATCTCTCCAAAATCTCTTCCTTTCTCTTCACGGCAAAGTTGCGGCAATTTCTTGTTTTATAATTTATACGCGTTTCTGAGCTTTCCTTTTGATTCTAAACTCTTCCTTAGATAGATACCAATCTTTGGGAAGGTTTATAGCACTTTAATCTCTCTAAAATTTCCTAAAACAGGTCACACATGTGACTTTCCATATTTTGCTGTTGAGATAAAAATCCGTCGATTGAGCCCAATTTAATTGATTTCAACACCCATATTAGATTCCTAGACCCATAAGGAGTCTATCCTATGAAAATTAGAGGTTTAGTCGACCTCAAACTCCTCCAAATCACTACCACCAAAACTGCCAGAAACATGTTTTCTGTTTTGGTTTTGGTTTCCCGCCAAAAACAGAATTTGAACGTGAATGGGAAAGGTTACCCCTTATCCAGTGGTCACCCCTTATCCGTTGCTGGAGTCCGCATAACACTCGTCCCTTGGGTTGCATTTATCAAATTTTCGAGCCAATTTCGCCGCAAAAGCTTATTTCTCCAAAAACACCTACAAAGATATAAAATACCAAAATAAGTACAAAAATGGGTACTAACAATATACACAATAGAGATGAAAATAGACACATAAATGCGTCTATCACCTCTTGAGGTTAGTAATATTTTGACTTGAACTGTTTCATTCCTAACGTATCTTTCAAGTCGTGCTAGATTGAAAACATAACTGCGAAGCTATGAATGATTATACTCTAGTTAGACGTAGTATTAAGGAATTATAATACGAAGTATAACGCTTATCTTTTCAACTTCTTATATAAGACATCGACATAATCGTATGAATGCTATTGTGATTATGTATGGGTATGGGTGAAGATTTCGTCCTAGGAAACAATGTTTTACATTCGTTTAAAGGAAGTACAATTCATAAACTTGTTTTGTGATTCGAAAGGGAAATCGCTAGGCTTATTGGTATTGTTATTTATTGCAAATCTTTGGATTACCAATATGTGTGTTTAGTATAACCGCTCATAACTTTTTTATGTATCTTGGTAAAACTATTCACAATGCCTGACTTATGTATCGGTATGACTTTTATTAGTGAAACCAATCTTAAGTAATCACCTGAGATGGTATGATCGATATTTGTAATTGGTGTGACCATTTCTAGTCATTGGATAACCGATCCTAGAACTTGGTGGGACTAATCACAAGATGTGTAATCGATCCTTGTAATAGGTTAACAAGTTTTAGTAATTGGTGCAACAGATCCTATAACTTGTGCAACCGATCACAAGTATGTACCATAAATAATGGTAACCGATCCTGGTACTTAGTTAACAAAGTTTTGGAAACTATTGTGACCGATCCTAGTAGCCACTTGGAGGTAGAACCGAACTTTGTGTTTGGAAGAACCGTTAAACCCATGAATGGTGATTGAATGTTTTTGATCAATCACATAGTTCTTGGAAATCAGATGAACCAATTCTAAACTCGTTTGGAAGTGTGGCAAATCGGTTCCAAGATTGTAAATATGAAAAAGGATTTACAAAGTAAAGATGTCGACATACTTTGAACATGTGCAGTAATTCTTATCTATTATTGTTCAAAGATATTCCTTAATAACTAAAGGAGAATCCCGGATTGAAATAAATTGAAAATCTTTTAATTAAGGTTTATAGTTTTATATGCTTTTAATTTCCAGCAATTAAATGCATATCTTCAGAAAATAAAAATTGGTAATGTGTTTTTACTAAATGGATATTTTCTACTGAGATTTCGATCAATATTTGGATAGAGCATTTCCAGGAATTATGAAAACCGAATTTTGGCGTTTATTGCATATCTTTGAGAATATTCGGTTTTGGAAATTCTTTGGTGTCCAAACTTCCTTGGTCTATAAATATTAAAGTTTGCATATCGAGCAAACTAATCCCCAGAGCCAGCAAAACTACCTAGTTGTGTTGTTACTGGTGAAGCCGTCTATTCGGAGAGGAAAGTACCCTAATTAGGAGAAATCTCTTACGACCGCTCGTTCTAAAGACTCCTTTGGGATTGAGAAGCTCTACGAGTACCGTTGGTGGGAAACTAGATAATTACAGTTTATTATTAGTTTTCGATTGATTTGATTGACTAATGGTTGTTGAACTTTGATTGCACCTAGTTTGTTTATGCTTGAGAATCTTCTCTTCTGATATAAGATTCACTCAAACTAGATCGAAGTATCGACGAGGATCTTTAGACTGTTTGTAGATCTAAAGACGTCTTGTGATAATCCATCGTTAACAGACTCCGTTCTGTGTGTGATTGATTACAAGAGATTCAAGTTGTTTGTGTGCAGGTGTTTATTGAAGATTTAAGAAGATTTGAAGACAAAGAAGATTTCTTATTTGAGTTCATAATCTTTGGGGTGCACAAAACTTGATCGGCTGGGGATCAACCTATAATCGGTTTATATTTTTATAGATTGGATTGATTAGTTGCGTAGATCAGCATCAATACATTTCTTTATGATTAAGAGTATTGATTGCATAGTCTAAACAATTACTTTGGTAGTTGTTGAATAGATTGATCTAAGAACCCGAAAAAGGAGTTTATTGGGATAAACGGAAGATCCTTTTGTCAAACTCATATCACGTTGTTTGAAAAGAGTTGTTACCAAACAGATTTGTTGTTCCTTTACTGTTTGGAATACGAACCAAAGGAATTGTTCCAAGTGCGTGACTTATTACAAGTTGGAGGCACAGGGATACTGAGGGAACTAGGTGAACTATAGGTTTAGTTGCTTGGTCTCAACTCTACGAAGTTGGTCTAGATTTTGTATAGCGGCTTAATTCTGAGAGTATTCAATTTTGGACAAGGTCCCGAGGTTTTTCTGCATTTGAGGTTTCCTCGTTAACAAAATCTTGCTGTGTCTTTTACTTTTCTATTTCCGCAATTATAATTGATTTATTATAATTAGAAGTAAAATACACAAACGTTAATTCCTAATTACTTGATAGCAATCCTATAGTGTTTGGTTAAGTCCGAACCTATTATCAAGTAATCATACTTCGTTGTTGTATTGTCTCGATCTTGTATCCATAGACGATCACACGAAGTGTGAACCGATTTGTTGTATTGTCTCGACTCAGTCCATAGACAATCACTTTCGGAGAAAGCACTTATAGGTGAAAAAGTTTTAGATTGGGGTATATTTGGGTGCCCTCGTCTTTTCAGCACGTGTGTTCATCCACGATGAGAAATGTGAGTAAGTCGTGCAAGCAATTGAGGGAGTTAGCAAAGTAGTGGGTGGACAATCAACCAAGTCTCTGCACGACCTGGAACTGGTTAAACCACGATTTCCTACTTTCCCACTCTTTCACTCGAGCAACCGTCACACTTACTGGAGATCAATGTTTCTACATTCTAGCAATATAAATAAGTTTATGAATTCACGATTGAACAACAACATTGGTCGAATAGACAACATCCATCGTCTAACCAAGAATCATCGTGTGAGTAACAATCTCTCGCGATTGAGCAGAATTTAAACTTATTCTTCATTTGCAGAAACCCATAACACATTCACAATCCTTGATCACCATTGATCTCGCACACTTCTCAGCTTTCCTCCTACAGATCAACCCTCTTCCCTCTTTGTGACCAAATTGACTCTGGAACGGCCATTTCTTAGTTTAGGACGGGGTTCTATAGATTGAACTCTCGAACTCAAATCACTCTCATGCAGTGCAACTGTTTGAGGTTAGGCAGTTTGCTCGGTTGAGGAGCCTCCGTCCGCATGGTCGTCTCTCCACTTCTTGAAAACCAGCAAATCGTTTTTCCCGATCTACACACATGATCATCTTTTGACTTTCATCAAGAATATAAGATGAACTTGGTTAAAGCGAAAGCTTACCAACGCATATTTGGAGAAATATGTAAGCGAGTTAAACTCAGCTCGAAATATCAAATGTGTATAATTGAAGTCTATATAGATATACGACTTTTGTCTCAAATAGGAGATAGAGTAGATAGATTTTTGAGTGATAGATGAGTTCAAGTCTCCACATACCTTTTGTTGATGAAGTTCCACAAGCTCTCCTTAGTAGTTCTTCGTCTTCATTCGATGAACGCCGTGAAGTCTAATGCTCAACTACACTTTCTATCCTAATCTGAGACTTAGCTATAAGTAGACTAGAAATCAAGACTTATAGTTTTGACAACTAAACTTGACAACAAGCTTGATATAGCAACGCTTGCGAGTTTGACCGAGCAGTGCTCTAACAATTCGGATCGTATTCTGAAAAGCAAAGGAACAACGAATCTGTTTGGTAACAACTCTATTGATTCCTCCCAAGATAAATATATCTCAAGTCACACGCAAAGGCTCTTCCGTTTAATCTAATAAACTCTTTTGCCTAGTTAAATCAATCTAATTTTAACTATCGAAATAGTCAAGTCTAGATTCGCAATCAATCAATATAGATCTCAAACAGAAACTATAAAGCGATGCCGAGCTCACGCAACTAATCAATCGAATAAATATGATTCTAGTTGGATCCCAGCCGATCAAGGTTTGTGCACACAATAAGATACGAAAACCAATCAGAAATCTTTTTCGTCTTCAAATCTTTTTTAATCCTCAAATAACCTGCACAACACCACTTGAATCTCTTATGATCAATCACACACAGAGTAGAGTCTGTTAACAATGGATTATCACAAGATGTCTTTAGATCTAACAACAGTTCTAAAGATCCCGTCGATACTTCGATATAGTTTGAGTGAATCTCATATCAGAAACGAAGATTCTCAAGAATAAACAAACTAGGTGCAATCAAAGTTTCAATAACCGTTAGTCAATTAAATCAATCGAAAACTAATAACACCGCAATTATCTAGTTTCCATCAACGGTACTTGTAGAGCTTCTTGATCCCATAGAAGTCTTTAAACGAGCGGTCGTAAGAGATTTCACCTAATTATGATACTTTCCTCTCCGATTAGACGGCTCCACCAGAAACAACAATAAATGAAGTTTGCCTGGCTCTTAGGATAGTTTGCTAGAAATGTAAACTTAGGTATTTATAGACAAATGATGTTTGGACATCAAGGAATTTCCAAAACCGAAAATATTCTCAAGATTTGCAATGAATGGAAAAATTCGGTTTTCCTAATTCCAATAAATGCTTGTCCAATATTTCCGAAATCTCTCAATATAAACTATCCAATTAGTAAATGCACATTACTAATTTTTATTCTCTAGAGATATGCATTTAATTGCTGGTAATTAAAGCATATAAAACCAAAAACCTTAATTAAAAGATTCTCAATTTATTTCGGCACATGATCACCTTGAGTACTAAGGAATATCTTTGACCAATAAATGTTAAGAGTTATTGTACGTGTTCAAAGTATGTTGACATCTTTTAACTGTAAATCCTTATTTCATATTTACATGGATTTACATTCTTGGAATCGGTTATACCACACTTTCAAACAAGTTTAGAATTCATTGACCTGTATTCCAAGACTACTTATGTGATTGATCAAATACCAAATCACATACATGGGTTCAATCTGTTCTACCAATCACTAGGATCGGTTATACCTTATTATGGAAATACTTGTGATCGGTCACACCAGTCACTAGGATCGGTTACACCAGTTACAAGGATCGGTTCCATATTCCCATGGTATTGCTTGTGATCGGTCACACCAGTTACCAGGACCGGTTACCAATTACTAGGATAGATTACACAACACTTGTGATCGGTCACACCAATTACTAGGATCAGTTACACTAATTACAAGGATCGACCATACCATCACATGGTGATTACTTAGGATCAGTTACACCAATTAATAAAAACCAGTCATACCAAATCATAAGTCAGGCATTATGATTAGTTATACCAAAATACATAACCAAGGTTAAGATCGGTTCTACCATCTCATACATATTGGTTATCCAAAGATTTGCAATGAATATCCGGACCAATAAGCCTAATGATTTCCCTTTCGATTCATGAAACAAGTTCATGAATGTACTTCCTTTAAACGAATGTAAAACATTGTTTCCTAGGATGAAATCTTCACCATAACCCATTCACATAATCATAACAGTATATATAAGATTATTTCGATGTCATATCTACGAATTTCAAAATATAAGCGTTATACTTCGTAGTTTAATTTTATAATACTATGATCATACAAATATGACCATGTCATATCACTGGAGTATTATACAATATATACAGTATATACAACTTCGAAGTTATGTTTTTAATATAGCATGACTTAAAAGATACGCTAGGAATGAAACAGTTCAAGTCAATATTACTAACCTCAAGTGGAAGGATGATGTCGTCGTTGTAGTTTGCTACTTCTTCACATTCTTCAGGTTTTCAGAGTAATACGTGTATGTCTCAACATTCCTAGACTTTCTAGTCTAACCTAAATGAAGTTGAATCTAGTATTTAATCAAGTGACTTTAAATGAGTTTTGAAGCACTAAAATATGACAACCAAACTTGATATACCAACGCTTAAGTTCAACCAAGCTATGCTCTAACAAGAGATAAAGCTCTTTAATATATTTCTTGATTGTGTCTCACTTCTAAGTTGGTGCTCTCGGAATTATATTGGAATTTAGTCCATACAGATTTTCGAACGAATTATCGGGTGTGGTTGTTATACCCCCGCTTTTTTAGTTGGTATCAGAGCAGGCAAACACGCTAAGACCTCATAAGTCTGTGTTTGTAGCAATCTGACTCTATGGACAGAAGTGCTATCTCTTTAAACGTATCGCCAGTCTTCGATGGCTCGAATTACTTATGGTAGAAGATTGCTATGCATGCCTTGCTACAAGCGCAAGATTTTCAATCATGGGTTCGTATTGTTAATGGTATAATCCTCCATTAGTTACAGTAGACTGTGTAACTGTTGCAAAGGATATTAGTGATTATGATGATCTTGAGATTCTTGCAGCAAAGCAAAATTCTGACGGATTAAATGCTATCATCCATGCCATTACCCCAGATCTTCAGCACCATGTGACTACGTGCACTCGGTCTAAAGATGCTTGGAATATCTTAGAAAACGTATTTAAAGGGAATACCCTGAGAAAGAAGCTAGGCTTCAAAACCTAAATTATGATTTGGAAAACCTTCGTATGGCTGATGAAGATTCATTTGATGAGTTTAATCACAAAGTGTCTAAAATTGTTAATGCATCTTTTGCATTGCGTAATACTATTCCTGAAAAGGACATTGTGATGAAAATTCTCTGATCGCTACCTGCAAGATACGATTCTAAGAAACATGCCATCGTTGAGGGAAATAACCTTGAAACTCTTTCCAGAAACTCACTTATTGGAAAGTTAAAAATACTTGATCATGATCAGAACACAGTCAGAACATCTGCGTTCAATCCTCTGACCAATACAAGTGAATCTTCTAACTTGTCTTGGGCTGATGAATGTTGTCCAAATCATGTTGATCTTGACAGGTCATTGATTACACAAAAAATTAAGAATATTTTGAAGAGAAGCAAAAGATCTGATAAACGACACACTCTCTCTGATGCTTCAGATGATTCAATACAAGATGTAAAATCTTGTCAGTTTGTCAAGAATATGCATACTTCTGAAGTTTGCACAGAAAATTCTGTTCTCTCAGCAGAAACTTCTATTAACTCAAATTCTGATTCAGAATATGAGTCTGACACTGAGATTTTGAAATTCTTGGATAAAAATGAAGAAATTCACCAACAAAATCTTCAACTAAATATTTTGTTGGAGAAACTTGAATCATCACTTCAGGTGAAAAATCTTGAGATTGGTAATCTTAATGATGAATTCACCAGAACCCTATCTCTAAAATAAAAAGAGATTGATACTCTTAAGTGTGACCTGCAAAGGTTGTCTGGAAGCTCTGACAAGATTTCAACAATGTTATTTGGTCAGAAGTCCTTTGTAAACACAAATGGTATAGGGTTCAAAAGCAAGACTGTGAGCACAAATAACTCCTTTGTTCCAGCCGGTTCTGGAAAGATGTATGTAGAATGTTGTGATAAACAGGAGGCCAATCGGAAAAACAAAAATTGCTCTCTGAATTGCTTGTTTTGTGGAAATACGAATCCTGCTTAAAGTAAGTGTTGAAAATTCAAGAAGAACAACAAAAGAATTGCCAAGCTTCAGAATGACATGCAAAGGATGAATCTGGCATTGAGTAACCAACAGGGAACCTCAGAAGCCATGAAGAAGTCTCGAAGAACCAGAGTCAGACGAGGTAAGAAGTTTGTTTATACAATAAACTTTGGTATGTCACCATGTGACATAAGAAGTGAGCATTCTGCTCACTCCATTGCTACCTAATTGTAGTGATGTTTGTATCCTCATTATTAACTTGAGAATATGAGGATTGCATCAAGGTTTCTCAAGTCTTGTATAATTATTTATTTTTATCTTAAAATTTACATAAGGATATGTAAGTTAAGTTTTGCAAAGTAAATATTTTCTTATCAAAAATGGATAATGGATCGTGAACAGTGGAGACTTTTTCAAAGTGCCTCTTGAAAAATTCTTTAGGGTTTGGTATTTCCGGTGTTATATTTATATTCCTTTGTGATCAAAATTCCCTTCACTTTGTTTCAAAAAAAATGCCCTTCACTCTCTTTTCTTTGAAAGATACAAAATCATGGCTCCTATAACTAGAGGTACCACAAAAAGGGATGCAGTAGAAGCAGTTAATGTGTATCTATGTGAAGGAATCCAATCTTCAAGAAAGAAAAATGAGAGGTCTACAAATGATGAAAAAGGTTCTTCCTCGAACTGTTTTTTGTCTGTTTGTCAGCATGATAATAACTTTAGGGCTATGGTGAAGGATTTCATCAGCAAGAGAAATGATTTAAAATCTCAAATCATTTTATCTTTGGAAAAGATAGATCACTACGAACAAATGTTATCTCTGAAAAAGAACACCTTCTATGAACTGAAAACAGAGCTTAGTGAGTTAACTGACATTTCTGAAGATTAGGAAGAGTTGAATGATCCTACAATCAATGGATTTTTCAATAATGAAAAGGAATTTTCGGTAGACGCTCTGAGAAAGCTCTACGATGTCTAGGAAACTTCTTAGGAGAATTTATTCTTATGTTTAAGAAAGATAACTAGGGTTTGGAATAGAAATTATTGTGCTTACACATAACTATTTCCAACGATTTTCATCTTGCAATGTTTTTAGATTTATTTATATAAATTCTAAGTTATTTGGAAGATGATTTTTGCAGTATTTAATCGTTTTGATTTTATATATTGCAATTGCCTATGAGATGTATTCCTTTACGTTCGTGAACTGTGCTAGTATCTCATAAATGCTCAAAAGTTAAGTCTATTATGTATTTATGCAAATATTGATAAAAGATAGAATGAACTTTTGAAAATTCCGCAGTATTGATCTTTCCCTGATCCACTTTTATGTGAAAGTACTGTATGGCTCCGTAAGTTTTTTCTTATGTTGAGTGTTTCCGATTAAATTTATCAATAAGATCTTCTTGTGGTTAATTTATTCGAGTTTTCTGGATACAAATCTATGTGATTTGTTAACGTTCAAAGAAATCCATCTTTTCTTTTAAAAGTAAGGTCGCTCATGTTTTTCTCTTGGGAATGACATCAAATGGGGGAGAGTTCTTAAATGAACTTATGCTTAATTGCCATATCTTTGTGGGGAGTGCGGCTGTGGAATATTGTAGAAGTTATCTTGTACATTTATAAACTCTTTGATGAATATACTAAGTTTCGACTATGTGAAATCATCGAAACAAAGTTGACATGTTCTCTTTTGGTCATGAATTATCTCTTTGAGAATTTCATTATGATCCCATAGTTTTCGTACCTTTGCCAATTTATATTGAAAAAAAGGGGGAGAATTATTTGGTAGTTCACACTACATACATATGGTTTACGGATCATTATGTAAGGGGGGTGCTTTTCATTCTAAGATGGAAGTATTATCTAAGGGGGAGTGATACATATCACCATAGTATTATTTTAAGTTGTGATGCAATTGAGAACATTTGATTCTGTATAGTAATACTATGACACTGTATAACAATGATTGAGAACATTTGTTTTCTTATTGTTATGGCTACGAATATTCAACAACAATGATGCTGAGTTGAACACGTTCAGAATCGCTGGAGTACATGGAGTAGAAAGAATTCAAGGAAAGTTGAAGAGCCAAGTAAATCAAGCATGATGGATGATAGTTTTGTCACTAAAATTGATAAAGGGGGAGATTGTTAGAGCACTGCTCGGTCGAACTCGCAAACATTGTTATCTCAAGCTTGTTTGTCAAGTTTAGTTGATCAAAACTATATACTTGATTTCTAGTCTACTTATAGTTATTTCTCGGATTAGGATAGAATGTGAAGTTGAGCTTTAGACTTCACGGCGTTCACCAATTGAAGAAGAAGATCTACTGAGAAGCTTGGAGGAACTTCATCAACAAAAGGTATGTGGAGACTAAAACTTATCTATCACTCAGAAGTCTATCATATTATATCTTCTAATGAGACTAAGTCGTATAGCTATATAGACTTTTACATTATACATATTTGATATTTCAATCCGAGTTTATCTCGCTTATCTATTTCTCGAAATATGTGTTAGAAGCTTTTTGCTTTAGCTATGTTCATCATATTCTGGACGAGTTTAGTTGGAAACAATTTATTTGTTGGAAACTAAATATTAAGTCAAAAGATGATCATGTGAAAATTACCTTGAACATCTTATATGATTTGTATGAGACAGTCATTTGATGTTAGCTTGGGAAGTTTCGTATTGATCATTCGATCACTTGAAAATTAATTGAAGCTAATGGTATGTGTGAGATTACCGTTTTCGTCTTCTAAGGATGTTTCAATGATTGAAATGAGAGTTTAGAACGATTAACCATGTCTGGATACAACACGGTATGCTTATCCTGTATGCGAACTGTATTGTGATAATTCGGGTCCGGAACTCTTGTTTGCGTACCTAGTATGTGAACGGGTTTACCTGAGTTGGGTACGGAACAGTTGTTCACGAACCGGGTTTGCGAACGGCTTGAATAGACCAAGGTCCGGAGCTGCTGTTCATGTACCTAGTTTGCGAACATAGTGTTTAAGTTCTAAAATCGGTTATGTATGATTCTCATACTCATTAACTAAAACATTTATGACTTAAGGAATGCAAATTAACTTTGCAAACCATGACTTAATGTTCATGAATTGATTCTTGTATAAGTACTTTGTACGATTACGAATCAATCCGATTTCGTTTCAATTTGTTCATGAATATTTCTATGAGATAGTTACCAATTGAACAACTCTATTTGAAACACAATTAGATTCATTTTATTATCTATTATGATTGATTGATCATCATATTTGATCTAGAAGTGTTAGATGAATACGGACATGACAAAAGTGTTCATGTGGCTAACTTCGGTTAACTGTTATTGAGCCAACCCAATATACACGTTTAGGTACGGTTACCCACATCTAAATATAAGTATATTTCATTTGTGTTTAACAAGCTAAGACTATCTAATGGAGGAGATTGATTGCTTAATTTCTAAGCAGACTTAGCTTGAATCTTAAATCAGGAGTACATCTAAGGGTGAATATTGAATGCTTTGTTACTAAGTTATCTTAGCTTTGATTGTAAGAAACCCTGATTTGAAAGACCATATAAGGGAGAACTCTAGCATCTAGGAAACCTAATCCCGACACTCTCGTGTGTCCTAGTTGCAAACTAGAGTCGATTCTCCTTTAACCTAGGTTTTCCAAATCCATTATTAGGTTAATGACTTTAAGACTTCATTTGGGATTTGTGAAGCCAGATCCAACTATTTTCTAGTAGTTGCATATTCTGATCTTTCTTTTTCTATCTATTGAGTTTTATATTCTCTAATATTTACTTGAGATTTATCTCCGATAGGTAAGATATAAAAAGTAATAACAACAGTTATCCATCTCAGCATCATTGTTGCTGAAAATCCGTAGCGATAACAATATGAAAACGAAAGTTCTCAATCATTGTTATTCATTGTCATAATATTATTATATAGAATCAAAGTCCAATGCATCACAACTTTGAAATAATATTATGGTGATATGTATCACTCCCCCTTAGTCAATACTCCCATCTTATAATAAAAACCGCTCCCCCTTACATAATGATACGTAAACCATATGTATGTAGTGTGAACTACTAAATAATTCTCCTCCTTTTTGTCAATATAAATTGTTAAAGGTACGAAAACTATGGGATCATAATGAAATTCTCAAAAGATAATTCATGACTAAAACAGAAAACATATCAACTTTGTTTCGATGATTTCACATAGTCGAAACTTAGTGTATTCATTAAGGAGTTTACTAAGATACAAGTTAACCTCTTCAAATTCCACTATCGCTCTCCCCACAAAGATATGGCAATTAAGCACAAGTTCATTTAGAACTCTCCCCCATTTGATGTCATTCCCAAGAGAACAACATGAGCGACCTAAATTTTACGAGAAAAGAAGTATTTCTTTGGACGTTAACAAATCATATGGATTTGTATCTAGTAAACTCGAGTAAATTAACCACAAGAAGATCTTATTGATTAATTTAACCGGAAATCACTCAACATAAGAAAACTTACGGAGTAAATACAATACTTCCACATAATAGTGGATCAGGGAAAAATCAATACTGCGGAATTTTCTCAAAAAGTTCATTCTATCTTTTATCAATATTTGCATAAATACATAATAGACTTAACTTTTGAGCATATATGAGATAACCACAGTTCACGAACGTAAGCACATATATATCTCATAAGACATTTGCAATATATAAAACCAATTAGATTAAATACTGCAAGATCATCTTCCAAATAACTTAGAATTTAAATAAATGTTACAAGATGAAAATCGTTTGAAATAGCTATGTGTAATCACAATATTTGCTATACCAAACCCTAGTTATCCTTCTTAAACATAAGAATAAATTCTCATAAGAAGTTTCCTACGCATAAATCAAAACTTAAAAACATACTGAGAGACTCAGACATAGTCAACAATTAGAGATCGAACAAGAGCAAGATCATCCGTTGCTTTCTTCAGTTCAGTCTTCAGAAAATCAAGGTTCTATGTTGCAATGGAAAGTTGATCACATACAACTGTAAAATCTCGGAGAAGATTTCCAACCAAGTCAGATAACATCTGAACAGGTCTATTGTCTTCATGATCACATGCATAGTAACAAGTTATAATGAGTGGATTCTCATGAAACTCAATAACCTTGCCATCTTCAATTTCATCTTTCTTTTTGTATCCATTCATAGTACTGTCCATGAGATCACAAGAGGATTTCTTGAGGTTTTGGAACGTGCATACACATAAGAGATCAGTGAATCAATTATATATATGTGTGTGTGTGTGTGTGATATCCTAGAATAAAAACCCTAGGGACACATATAGTCTTTTCCAAACAAAGTCGGTATTGGAACCATACGTACGATCATAAACCTTGCATATGGACCGTTTGAGAACGTGAATAAAAGTATTCAGTACCAACCATCCAATGGAGCATAAAACAGAAACATGTTTTTAGAATCGATTATCAAAAACAAGTTTTTAACCTTAGACAGAAGATCTTAGCTCAATAAATAAATTTAGAGCACAAGAGTTTTATTGATAGACAACACGTAAACTGCTTTTTAGAAACTGTTTGAATAATAGACTTGTTGAAGCTTCTCATTGCTCGCAACAAAGAGTATTATCTTAACAAAAAGTTGTTGATCATTCATATTATCAAGTGTAAATATTAACTGGAGCATGGATCAACAGTAAGATGATCATTTTCTTTTTATATAATTAAACCGAGAAAAAATAACACAAGTAAAACAAAGACGACCACTTTTTCAAGAAGAAGATGTCTTCTCGAAAATTTTGTGCATCCTCACATAGTCTAAATGGAGGAGGCATAAACATAAGAAGTCAAGTTGTAATATGATGAGAATTTTGCTCATCAAAAGTGTTGACTTTCTCTCCCTTTCTTTCTTGAGAAACATCATAAAAGTCAATAAAGTTAGTCTTAAGAGAATCAACAGGAAAAGGACAAGAGATACCTGATGCTGCAGCCTTCTTTTCCTTCCTAATGCTGCGTTTGAGTCTATTGATACTGGTCTTGAGTTCCGAAACACGACTGTTGATGTGAATGTATTCAGGAATAATTGAGCCTTTCGATCCAAAGCTTTCTCCAACCACAAAAAAAGAGTTTGAAAGATTTTCCTTTCGCAGAAACGTCTTACTTCTTATTGGAACACGAAGACAGTCATCTGTCCTTATAACATTATCCCTTTGATAATTGTTACAATTGTGAAAAGGTTTTGTATTACCTTTACAAACAAAGGTTGGTTCATTACGGCACTTTCTTTTTCTAAAAGTTGGACAATTACAACCAGTAATATGAGATACACGTTTGATCACTTCTTTAGACATCCAAACAAGAATGTTATGAAGTTTCTCATTCCGCAAACGAAAGCGACATTTCATTTCAAGGTAACCCTTGTTTCGGCAGTAATGGCAACTGAATGGAATGTTATTACCTGATCTCGTATGAGCTGTTTTTGGAGGTTGACGAACCTTGTTCTTTGTAACTTTAGCTATTGGAGGTAGATCTAAACTTTTGTCATAAGTGAGATTCTTCTGTGGAAATTGCTATTAGCATGAACAAAACTAACCTTACTAATACTTGGAGCGTCTATTCCTTTATAGCTCAAACCTCGTGTATAACGATGTTTTTTACATGCTCCCAGCATAGTGGATAATTTGGTTGAGCTAGAGCTAAACCTTTTCAAGTCTTCTTCCAACAGTTTGACCTTATTGTGAGCAGCAGTTAGGTTAGCCTCTAATTGTTTTTCTCGAGAGAGAAAAACATTTTCTCTGTCATTGAAACAACTTTGTAGATAGTTACACCTTGCTTCAGATTCTGCAAGTTTTTCTTTCAACACAAAGAGATTTTGACGAAGATTCTCATATTCAAAAAAATTGAACGCACATCTTCTTCTCGATCTTTAAGAAGCGATTGTAAGAGATTATGTCCACAATCATAACCCTTAAAGAGTTTTCTCATTTTCTTGACAGAGAGGAATCAGAAACTCAATTAGACATGACGTTGACTTCTTTTTCTTTATGAGATGGTCAAACAACTTGAAATATTGTGAGACTTTCTCATTGATAGGTATCTTAAACACCTAGATTTATTATCTATTGTTTATATTTTTTTTGCTATTTTTCTTGTGAATTATGTATTTTACGTTCATTTTGAGTTTTGAAGGTATTTTGGAGTCATGTGACATAAAAGAAGAAAATCGGAGCTTAATTGGTTATTTGGCGACAGTAGAGCCGACGAAGTTGAAGTGTAAAAGCTTTTCGTCGTAAACAAGAATTAATGGAACACCAGGGTACCACTACTCGGGTCTGCCAATGAAATCCCTCTTGTGAATTGCTAAAGACAGACATCATTTTCTGTTAAGGGGCACCTCATCCTTAATAACTAAAAACTAGGTCGAGATGTGAGTTTCCATCCCAGCTCAATGAAGACCAACTCTGCACCAAACCCTGCCACCAGCTAGCCATGAGTCTGTGAGAAGTGTTCGATGGGTTAGGAGCTATTTTTGAAGCCAACGAGGAGAAGGAAAAATGAGGACGAGTTGGTTATGGTTTTACACAGTTGGGTTGTTCTTGAGCCGTGAAATCAGAGAAGATTCACTGATAAAGAAGATGGTGGAGGAAATGAAGAGTATTTCAGAGATTTAAGACAAGTAGGAAGGAGGGTTTTTTTTGGTTGGATACAGTTTATGTTGTGAGCAGAATTTGAAAGCTAGAGAACGGGAAGAAACTTGGTTTGCTGCCATTGATTTTATGAATGTGTGGTGGGAATTTAGAGCTAATTTAGAATGTATGAATGATTATGAGTGATAGGTGATGCTTATAATCACATTTGCAGGTGAGGAGAAAGAGAACAAGTACCACAGAATTGCCTCCATCAACAACTTGCGAAATGCACATCAGTTGTTTGATAAATAGCCAAGTGACTGAGTTTTGTGCCGGTCTTATTATCTTCAGCTATTACAATCGTTCTTGTGGCTTCTTATCAAGCGTCGATAGAACAGTTCGCTTCCAGCAACAAGGCAGAGAAGTGGCTGAGTTACGGGTTAGTCTTGGGTAGAGTTTGTAAATCTAAAATAGCTGAAAGAAGAGGAGTTATTGCCAAGGTCCAATGAGGGCTGCCACGGGTTTTAGACAGGATTTTGAAGCCAAGAAAGAAAAAGCGACAAGTCAGGGAGAAGTGGTACTTGTTTGGGCAGAGATTCCCTGTCCGAGAAACCAGCTGAAGAAGTGAGTTACAGCCGTTAGTTTCAGTGATGGATGGAGGGGATTGATACCTGTTTATAGAAGTCTTAATGATTTAGGAATGTGTGTGTCTACTCGATTCGAAATTGCAGGAATACAGAGGAAGAATTTGAGCTATAAAAAGAAGGATTAGGTCTACAGAACGACGAATCATATACCCTCTGCGACTGTTATCACCATCAACAGGGAGGAGCTTTAGCTCCTCTCCAACCTTCACAGCCATCTCCATCCATTACCACCTGCATACACTCCACCTGCATACCACCAGCTGCATTCCAACACCACCAGTTCTAAACCCCTTACTTTGCAACCCCATCCACCTGCACTATCACCATCCACAACATACACTATCACCAGTTGCATTACCACCCTCACCTGCATATACTCTCCACATCCAGCACCTCATCCATCATCAGCACACCACCAGTAGCTGCAGTTCACGGCCACCCCAGTACCAGGCCTTCCACAACAGCACCAAGAAAGCAGCAGTTTCTACTTCGCCGTCACCATTCCGCCTACCAACAGCAAGCATTCGCACCTGCAGTCCATCCAACACCACCTCCATCTGTCTGCGGCAACAATACCATTCCACCAGTCCACCTGCTGTTTATTTGGGTTTGCTTAATTGGTTTCGAATTTGTAATTTCTTTGCCATGAACTCCAGTAGCTAAATCCTTGTTTGGTTAGGGTTATTTTGAAACTATTGACTTGTCTTTGATATTTTATCAAGTTTGATCTTTCTTTTGAATATCGTTTAATTGTTTGTCTTCTACGGCGATTATGACCATGGATTGTTCGCAGGGTATTTAAAAGGCCAATTAGATATCTTGTTTGCAATACTAATGCTAAATTTTAGAACCGTAATCCGTAATTGTTATGGTAATTCAATCATAAGTAGCAAAGCATCAACATTGCAATGGGATTTTGTGGATTTTGATGTGTATTTGACAATCCTAAGTTAACATGTCGAACTTACGTGCATGTGGTTAGGATCAATCCGACTCATAGAACATACCGGTTAGTTAAGTTATACTAGAGAGCTTATTCAACTTGATTGACCAGACACGAGTAGAGAATTTATTCTACGAAGTGACTTTGGAGTTTAATGGACTTGTTGAACTTATAACTTGTCTAGGATTGTTAATAAACGTATTTTGAAGAAGATTCATGTTCACTAGTGGAGAAAGACCCCCTAATCATTCTCACCCTCATTGTTCACATTCATATTTGTTTTGTTGTTTTTGCATTATTCATATTTTCAGAAATTAAATCGACAACTTTAGCTCAACTCTCCCTAAGGAACAAACCTTCTTATTATTGTGCTACTTGTTAGTGTAAGAAGAGTAAGAAATATTTATTTTTTTATGAGTTTGACACCTCATCAAAATTGGCGCCGCTGCCGGGGAGCAGTCGGTAGTTCTAGTTGTTATTTAATTTTTTGATTTTGCATTTATTTTTCATTATAAGCTTTCACTAATTTATCTTTCGAGAATCTTATTTTCAGGTACCATTATTCATCATTATTCATCCTTTTTGTGTGTGCACAATTGTAACAAGAGGTAAGTCTCTAAACTAGTTGTGTGCATAAATATTTCTCAAGATGAATCCTTTTGAGAGTAATGCATATGGTTCACAAAACCATGCATACTATGGTGATCAATTTAATTCTCATTCTTATGACTTCCAACCATACTTGGGATATAATCAAAACCATTTTTTTGGATATGATGAACGATCACAAGGATGGGAGGATAGTTGTACTTTTAATCAGTTTAATTCTAGACATGTGCAGATGCTCGATAACATTCTTTATGAGCTAAAGCAGTATAACAACTTGGTAGACAACCAACCGGATCGTGTTTCAATGAGTCTATCCCAACTCTCGATCGTATTTATGATCATTCAACCATTCAAAGGGATGAGATTTGGGATGGAAACTATGAAAGTGGTGTGTATCCAAGTTTGGCGGAGCAATCTTCAAATCAGAAATTTGATTTTTTTGAATCTTCTATTCCCGTAATGCAACAAATGCTTCAAACAACAAAACAATTTTGTGAATTTCAGCTGAGTTACAATGAATCACTCCAAGAACTTCAACGGAATATAGACAACATCAGAAATGGCATGAATCAAATTCAAGAAGAGCGGAACAAGGAAGAGGTTCAAACTCATTCTAACATTCCCGTGGATGCTAATATAGAGTATGATGATTCCGAAGAAAACGAATACTTAAATGTTGATAATGACGGTGCTACTAGCTCAACTCATGATTATAATGACCATTCTCCTATTCAAAAGGAAGAAGTTGAGTCTAAAAACACTAAAGTTATTAATGGTAAGACTTATGTTATGTATGAGAGCGATGATGATTATGACTTCTTTGTGAATAACACCCTTAATTAAGAGATTGTGAATACTTTGAATGAGAAGTCAACTTGTGATGAAGACTGTAAGGATTACGATGACTTACTTGGAGCAGATTTCGATTCTGATGATGAAGATTTGCAAGTTACAAATATAAAAGAAATTGATGAAGAACGGTTGAATGAGAATAATGATACTTGTGATGTGGGAATGGAATTATCCAGCAGTACCGAGGATCCTGTAATACATGAGGTTTTGCAAGGTTTGTCTGACCCTTTACATGAATCTCTATCTAATGATGATCCTCTAAAACTAGTAGTAGTTTCTCATAGAGTTGTTAACCTAACTTTTAGGAAGATACCTCATTTAGGGATGGAATTGTGTGCTTCAAAAGTTTTATCCGAATTCCTTGCTTCTAAGTATCCACCATATGTGTTTGAGTCTAACACCGTGTAGGTTTGCCAAGAGGAACGAATAGAAGCGTCTTCCACTTATGTTTTGTATACATTTCCGAGTGTAGAAAATACTAAGTGTGGGGGTGACTCTCGTGGGATGATAATTTCATTTTTCCCACTATTTGCTAATATTCTTGTGAAGCTATTGCTATATGCAGATTGTTTTATGGGTAGATCCCCAAATTTTCAGATTGTTGATATATGGGGAATCTATTTTGAATGTTACTCGTATGCGTCAATCAGGTGAACAATTCCAATTCTTACTTCCTTGTCTTTTTCAAGTTTTCCTCTTATTATTTTTACAATGGTTTGAAACATTGAGGACAATGTTTGATTTAAGTGTGGGGGTAGGGTTCCATAAAAAAAATTGACGTATACAAAACTCTAACTTTTAGAGATTTTTGAACAATTTAGAATGAGCACTAGCCTTTCTAAGTGTAGATACCGTTGAAATCCGTTAAGATCTCTAAATATCTATAATGGAAATCACAAGGAAATAATTATTACGAAGCCGCCACCCAACTTAGGGAGTTGGGACCCAAAGGAACTACTGGTCAAATTTTTAGAGATTCAGTCCGGGAATCAAAACATGGGCTAGGAAGGTGTGAGGCACCCGGCCCGTCCAATCCGGAGATTGGCCTCTACTTTATATTTGAGATTTTAGGATTCTAATTCTCAATAAACTAAGAAATAAACAAATGAAATACATGAGATTACAAATATTTTCACTAATTAAATAGACACGAACTAACACCTGCCAAACAAAACAAGCTAATATTATTATGAACGGAGAAATTATTATTATCAATTTTTTTTTTCCATAAACGAGGGAACCCTCAGAACATTACATAATACAAAGCAGTGGTTACATAAATTTTTAAGATCATTACAGAATCATCATATCTAAAGTATCTCCACAAATTCTTGACTAGCCATCGTTTGCAGACTTAAAAACTTTTTCAAAAATCCCAAAAGACCAAATTGTATCACAGGGCCTAATTAGTTTTGAATCAAACTAATTTGTTTGACTGCATAAAGCAGTGGTTGGATCAAATCCAACCCCGTGATTTCAAGAACATGTAAGCTAGGCTTACATGAACTAAGGTTTTTATAGTAAAAGTGTTTTACCACTAATTCAAAGTAACAGGAGCAGTAGCAGTGTCTTGAGTAACAGAAACAGTAACTGAGTCTTCGGTAACAGGAGCTAAAGTAACAGGGATTTCTTGAATCGGCCTGACTCGGCGTTGGAGATTTTCTAACAATTAATATAATCGATGAACTTGAAGATGATCTTGATTTTACTGCTTTTGCCTTTGTTTTCTTAGTTGTTGATGTTCTTGTTGAGTAAAGAGCTCGCCGGAGATGTCGTCGGAGCATCAGAACCTGCCGGAGAAGATCAAACTTAGAGCAAATGTCGAAATAACAGCGACCCAAACATAAGAACACCATTACTGAGACTAACAAATCCCCCACAATATAAAGTACACAGGCAAACCAGTAAGTCTTAAAACTAATCCTAATAAACAAAGAAAAAACAGATCTATAAACTACTAGATTGCTAGAACAACCCAGAGCATCAAGATCACATAAAACTAACGGAAGCCAAAATAAAACCCAACCACCACCATACACAGTGAAAAAAAGGGGTGGGGATGAAGCCAAATCAAGATTTGTTGGATTTGCTTTGTCTTCTTCATGGGATACACTACAGGAAAAATATACATCTACAACTGGAAAAATACAACCTTTTGTTAAAGGTCGTAGTACGTCCCATGTTTTACAACCTTTTTCAAAGGAAGTGTTGTAAAATGGCATCACTACCCACCCCTAGAACCAAAGGGTTGCGACAAGAAAACAAACGACAACTCTTTAAGAAAAAGAGTTGGCATCAATCATCCTTACACTTCACAAGTTTGGGGTTTTTGTGTTATTTTTGTATGAAAATGTACAACAACCTTTATAAGAGTTGTTGAAGACAACCAAAATATGATAATAAAAAATAGTGTTGAGGGGATTCGAACATGAACCTACTATGCGTTAGTCTAACCCATCAACCATCCTTACACTGCACAAGTTTGGGATTTTTATGTTATTTTTTTTATGTCAATGTATAACAACCTTTATAAGAGTTGTTAAGTAAAATATAGGATGTTGGAAAATGAGGTTGCAGGGATTTGATCCTGAGCCTCCTGCGTGCAAGTCCACACCATCAACCATGCCTACACTATCACAATTCTATAAGGTTTGTGGGTTTTTTTAATACTAACTTCATGTCAACCTTTGACGACCTTTATAAGAGTTGTAATAACAAAATATGATGTTCAAAAAGGCTCAGTCACCTGAGCCGCAAACAGCGCGAAGCCTTCTCTGTAAACAATCACAGACATTCTACAATGACAATGCACTTCTGTTAAATTTTTGTAACGGATGGTTAAAATTTTTCACTTCTGCTAAATTTTATGCACTTCTGCTAAATTTTTTTCACTTCTGCAAAATTTTATGACAAAATTTTCCGAGCCAGGTTCAGTATCGAAGTTTACTATGTGATAGTACAAGTCATCAACCATCCTTCCATATTCACAATATTGGTCGTTTTGTGCTTTTTTTTCATCACTATTCATAACCTTTATAAGAGTTGTCATAGAGGTATAAACACTTCTGCTAAATTTTTCTCACTTGTGCTAAATTTTATTCACTTCTACAAAAAAATTCCCACTTTTGCTAAATTTTCTCACTTCTGCTAAATTTTATTCACTTCTGCTAAATTTTTCTCACTTCTGCTAAAAAAATTTGTCATCACTATTGACAACCTTTATAAGAGTTGTCGTAGAGGTATAAACACTTCTACTAAATTTTTCTCACTTCTGCTAAATTTTATTCACTTCTGCTAAAAAAAATTCAAATTCTCCCTTCTGCTAAATTTTTCTCACTTCTGCTAAATCTTTTTGTCATCACTATTCATAACCTTTTAAGAGTCGTCGTAGAGGTATAAACACTTCTGCTAAATTTTTCTCACTTCTACTAAATTTTATTCACTTCTGCAAAAAAATTCTCACTTCTGCTAAAAATTATTTTGGTCTCCGATTCTGCTAAATTTTTCTCACATCTGCTAAAAACTATTTTCTCTACACCCCCACTAAATCCTAGAAATTTAGGCATTTCGAGATTGGGTAGAAATATCCAAAAGATTTTTTTTTCTAAAGGTTTTAGAGAATATTCCGATGGAATCTTACATGTAAATGGTTCATCTTTACGAGTTTCTATGATATATCCTCCTAAATTTGGAGTGAAAACCACTTCGGACATTGAGGGTTCATGGTTCGTATGCCCGTAAACCACATTTAAAGCCAGGTTATGCATACGATATGCCAGAATAGGGTTTGTTTAAAATTTCGGGGAATATTCCGAAGGAATCTTACTTGTAAATGGATGGATTCATCGTTCTTACCAAGTTTTCGGCTTATAGTGGTCCATTCACGGCCAGGTTTCGACCTCGGAGCCAGGGTATGCATACAATATGCCAGAATAGGGTTTGTTTAAAGTTTCGGGGAATATTCCGAAGGAATCTTACCTGTAAATGGATGGATTCATCGTTCTTACCAAGTTTTCGGCTTATAGTGGTCCATTCACGGCCAGGTTTCGACCTCGGAGCCAGGGTATGCATACAATATGCCAAAATAGGATTTGTTTAAATTTTTGGAGAATATTCCGAAGGAATCTTACCTATAAACGGATGGATTCATCGTTCTTACTAAGTTTCCGACTTATAGTAGTCCACTCCCAGCCAGGTTTCGACCTCGGAGCCAGGGTATGCATACAATATGCCAGAATAGGGTTTGTTTAAGGTTTCGAGGAATATTCCGAAGGAATTTTACCTGAAAATGGATGGGTTCATCGTTCTTACGAAGTTTCTGACTTATAGTATTCCACTCGCGGCCAGGTTTCGAGCTCGAGCCAGGTTCAATATCGAAGTTGATGAAAAGAGGTGTGTTTAAGGTTTTGGGGAATATTCCGATGGAATCTTACTTATATATGGGTGGATTCATGACCTATGTGACTAGTTGAAATTCAAACCGGAAGCACAAAAACACAAAGATAAAGCACAAAGAGCTTCATATTTATCGATTTCAATATGTATTCTGCTAACTCGAGTCTACTAGTGTGAACTAAAGCTACTTCATAACCTGTATGACTAGTTGAAATTCAAACCGGAAGTACAAAAAGAAAGCACAAAAACACACAAAAAAACCACAAAGAAAACACACTTGGTTTGATCCGTATGACAATCTTAAATCAAATCTTTACCGTCCAAAATTTTTCATAATCCGTATGACCCAAATTTTTTCAAATCTTTACCGTCCAAAACCTTTTAGACAAAGAAAACCCTAACTCTCTAATGTTCCTCCAACTTCGTTCGTTCTGAATCCCTTTTTTTCTCACTCTCTGTGTACAAAAATTTGCTGAAGTAGATCGATCTTTCACAAGATAATCAATAGCGGATTTGGGTTGATTTGGTGTTGGGTTTAATTTCAAGATGAAAATCAATAGCAGATCTGGGTTGTTCTGGTGTTGATAGTGATAACAGCGACATCAACAAAGCTTCGTGGTTTGATGTGGTCTCAAATTGTATGGCTCATTAACAAATTCTTGAGTTGGAGAAAAGGAACTGAGATCTGAAATCAGGTGATGGGTTGAAATAGTTGCCGGTAATGATGGCTTGTGTCTGCAGTCATCAAGAGAAGAACAACGAACCTATCTACTACAGGCGGCGTTCAATCTGGATTATGGGGTCTCTGCAGTTCGTGATTTCACAGCAGCGAAGATGGGTTTAATTTGGGGATTCTAAACACAGGTTCGAATTTGGTTCTTGTCGAATTTGTGATCAGTTGGTTAATTCATGTTGAGTGCTGGCTTAATTGGTCTTATTTGGGGCTTTGTCTGAACAGCTGAAGGTGTTATAAGACATCGTCGATGGAGTGATGGAGGAGTGGAACTGTGAAGAAGAAAGATGATGTTGTATTGGAAATGAATAGGAAGAAGGAGGTGAAAATATTCTAGAAGCGGTTGATTTGAAATCAGCAATAGAAATTGATGGTTCTGGTGGGGAAGCTAAAGCTGTGTTGAAGACGCAGCAAGCTTACAGAGGTTACAGGACTCTACGTAAGTTAGCTGATTCTGCTGTTCTTGATGAAGAATACTGGTAATTTCTGAACTCTAAACCAACCCCTTCATTTCATTCTTTGTAAAAGTTGTTGTTTTCTGTCTGTTCTGGATATTTATGGTGGTGGTTGTTTTGCAGGTGGCAAGTAATTGATTTTGCTAGATTGAATCACAGTACAATTTCTTTCTTTAATATGCCTGAAACACCTATCTCCAGGTGGAATCGAGTTGCTTTGAATGCATCCAAGGTTTGTTTCTTAAATTACAGAATCTTACTAAGGAAATTTGATTCTTTTTTTTCTCAATTGAAGTTTGTAAAATTCCCAATTTATATGGTTTGTGCAGGTTGGACATGGTTTGCATTTGTACTATGAAGAGTGGTCTAATGGAGATGCAGGACAACCATTCTTCTATTGGTGAGTGTAATTCAGTAATTTTTCAGTCATAAAAATTTGTCAATGAGAGTAATTTTATGGTATATTACAGGACAAATTTTTTAGTTGTGGAAAACATCTAATTGATTGTGTGGTTGTATGGGGAGGAAATTTGGTACTGAATTTGAATCAGGGCGTAGTAACTGAGATCCGAGAAGGCAAGGAATTCACTGTGTTAATAGTATTTAGCTTTGTAATGTAGGTTGTACATTGGAGAGGGTAAATTTTTTGATCTCAAAGAGTGTCCTAGATCGAAGCTTCGTCAACAATGCATCAAGTATCTTGGACCTGTACGTCTTCTAAACCAAACTTTTGCATCAAGTATTTGCTACAGCTTCTTTTCTGAGCTAAAGAATGTCTCCTGAACTACAGCTTCGTCGTCACTGATGGAGACAAGGGTTGCAGATACTTCACTAAGGTTTCATACCTTTGCTTTAACTTCTGCATCTTTCTAACATTGTTCTAGAATGAATCTGAATGGATCATTCGTGTTACATTTGGAACAGAACTTCAAGGGGTCTGTGAAAGGATTCCTCAGTGAATACAGTTAATACTACAGGTGCTGGTGATGCTTTTGTTGGCTCACTTCTTTGCTCACTAGCCAAAATCCGCCACTTTACATGGTCTGTTTCCTAGTCTTTCTCTATTTATATGCAGGTTTCCTTAGGCGGGTATGACTAATTTTCTATACAAAACTCCACGCTAATGTCATATTTTCCTAACATAAATATCACAGAACGAAGGGAAATTGAAAGAGAGGCTCACACTTGCAAATGCTTGTGAAGCAATCTGTACAACTCAGAAAGGAGCAATCCCAGCACTCCCAGACATTGCTGCTGCTCAAAAACTTATCTCAGGATCCAAATGAGAAGGCTACAGGTCCGAATGATAAGAAGAGATCAAAGTGTCCAGTTTATATAGTTTTCTCAATGTGCGTCTATCCTGTGGTAACTTTGCACCATCTGATTATATTTGGATTAACTTCATGTACAATTTGGTCTTGTTAAATGTTCATTTTTCCTTTTGTGATGTATCTTGCTGTCTAAATTTGTAGTTCAATACATGTCTGAACCGGTGGAGTACCGTTGTTTCATTGGAGGACTTTCATGGTCAACATCTTACATAGGTCTTAAAAGTGCTTTCGAATAGTTTGGTAATCTTGTGTAAGCCAAGGTAGTCACTCAAACTTTGTGTTTACCGTCTCATTGCTTGTCATTATTAAATCTTTTTCCTTCTGGTAAGGTTCAATCCACTTCCTTCACGTAATGCATTTCTGAAAATCCACTTGTTGGTTGTTGTGTAGCCTTTCTAGATTACATAAGTTTGCTTCTTTTGTTTCCCATATTTGTTTTGGACTTAAGAGTTATGATGTAGTTATTTGTTAGGCTTAAAAAATCTAAGTTTTGGGAATTATGTGGTGACAGTTATTTAGTAAGGGTTGGCTTTGGATATTAACTTGTATTCAGAATAATCTGCTTGGATGCAGTTACTTGAAATGTTGTTGTAATGGTACTGACACCAGTACTGGAATGTTCTTTTATGTAGTGCTTCAGCCTTTGGTTAGTTTTTTTCTCTTCGCTTATATTGGTAAAAAGAAAAGAAGATATTTTTGAAAATAAAATTTCTTTGTTTGTTGGTTTGGTGCCAATTTCAGGTAACTGGAGATCCAGTTCTGGGTTTGAGGATGACTTTTGTTTGAGCTTTCATGAAAGAGCCTATGATGCCCGTAATAGTCGTCCTCGAAGTCTAACCAAAGGGGGAAGTGGTAGTGGGTGGGGCACAAGAAGCAGGAGCCACAGCCCTAATAGATTTGAATGAGGGTATAACAAACAAAAGGATGAAGTAGAGGAAGCTTTGATTTGTGCCGATGACTAGCTTTGTAAGAAGGAATTTGGAGCCAGTGTTTACTCTGACTGATAAAGAGAAGTGGGATTGATGCCAGGTTCTGTACTGCGAGCCATGAACTTGTCCCTGATCCCATGGGTTATATAGTTTTTCTTATTCTTTTTGTGATATGATTTCTTGCTGGTGTTGTAGTGGAAAGAAGGTTAACACTGTAACAGGGATTCACTTGTGTCATTTTTGAACTTGAATGAATGTAAATGTGTTACACTAGCAGGTTAATGTGAATGTGAATGTGAATTTGGTTTCAGCTATAATTTTTTTTTTTCAAAATAGTTTTATGCACACAACTTCTAACAAGAGTTGTGTTATGGACCTGTACTATACATATTATAGGTTGTGCAAAATTTTTCAACCATTTTAACAAGAGTAGTAATAGTACTATTCACAGAAGTTGTGTGAAAGACTTTTACTACACTTATCAAAGATCGTGAAAGAATGTATAACAATATAAATAGGAGTTGTGAAAGAAACTCTAGAAAATTATGTTAGAGTTTGACAACCTAACTGGGGGGTTGTGATGAAGTTTTCTACTATACATAGATGTTGTGGAAGGATGTCATACAACTCCAGATGGATTCACAACTCTTATAAAAGGATGTGTTAGGCTTCCAAAGTAAAATCGAGAGAGAATCACAACTGAACCACAAGGTAGTCCGAACTTGAACCACAATTACGTTTACGACTCTTAGCTCGAAGTCGTAGTAAATCGGGGACCTTCTATAACCCCCCTCCACAACCCACAGAATAGAGTCGTCGTAGGTCTACTACAACACTTGTGGGGGTTGTCAAAGTATGTTTTTCCCGTAGTGATAGAAACAAAAAATGATTGTATGGATTGCTTTCTTCCCTGTGAAACATCACCGCCCATACCTGCATATTCATCCAAAGATCGATGAAAAAAAACTATAAAAATTACAAACAATAACAGTTCCGATGAACTAAAACTTAATTTTCTAACAGCAGATAGTAGATCAGGATGAAAAAGAGCGAGTTATGGTGCTTGATCTGCTCAGATCAGCTCCAATAGAACCGATCTGAGCAGAGAAATAAACAGTTAGGGGAGGTCTTCGTGAGAGAAAAAATTTGGAGAGAAAAAGGTGAGAGAAAAAAGAAAGGAAAATCACAGCTGTAAAATCAATAACAGCTACATTTTTATTACTATCAAAAATCAAGCCGATCAAACCAACATTATTATTATTATTAACCAATCATCACATCATCATTATCATATCATTATTATTATTATTATTAATCATCACTTCATTATTTAATCAATCATCAAATCATTATTATTATTATTATTAATCAATCATCATTATTATTACTATTATTATGCTATTCTCGTCATTTCAGAAAAACAAATATGGCAGAAATTTGATGTGATTTTAAAGTGGTAAGTAAGGTTGTCGTTCACTCGGACTTGTGAAGATTCGAGTTTTTAAATTTAATAAAAATATATAAACAAAAATTATAAATAATGGGCGAGAGGTATTGGGACTAAGGATTTGGCCAATTCTCATGCATGTGGTTCAATTTATTTATTCTCAACAATTATAACCCAAATAAAATATGATATGGTGACTCTTATTTTTTCCTAAGTAGATTCTCAAAAGATTAGTTGTAAATCCTAAGCATGATGTATCAAAACATTTAAGCTAAGCATACATCATCAAATTAAATGACAACTAATTAATTCAAATCATATTTCAATTTTAAATTAATGCAAAAGTCATAAAAAGAATAAATTAAATTTATCATATGATGAAAATCGACTCCCTCCGTCGTCCCAATGTTGGGTTTTAGTTCTTCATGGTGAAAACACGCTCAAAATAATAACGCATAGCTGAATAGGTGTTTTTATTGAAGAGAATGAACTGTAGTTACAGAAGGCCTTTTGCAAGGAAGATAGAGTCGCCGAATATCTTAAGCAAGTACAGACGTAAGCGATAAAAGAGTTTCGTAGTTGAATATAAGACTGCTTCTGCGACGGTTCGATGTGGGTCGAAGTTCTTCGTGTTCTTCATGACTGTTCCGTGTGCGTCTTATGCTCTTCGTGTTCTTCAGCTCCGCACCAGCAGAAAACAGCAGCAGGTAGCTTTCTGTTCGTCTTGATTTCTCGCTCCTCAGCCCTTCTCAGCCCCCCAAACTCTCGACACCCCTTCTATATGACCCAACCAATCTATTTATATCAAAAAGAGCGATTAAATCTCTCCAAAATCTTCCGAAATCTCTTTCTTTCTCTTCACGGCAAAGTTGCGGCAATTTCTTGTTTTAGAATTTCCACGCATATCTGGGCTTTCCTTTTGATTCTAAACTCTTCCTTAGATATATATTAAGCTTTGGGAAGAAAATCTTGCCTTTAATCTCTCTAAAATTTCCTAAAATCGGTCACACACGTGACTTTCCATATTTTTCTGTTGAGATCAAAACCCGTCGATTGAGCCCAGTTTAATCGATTTCAACACCCATGTTAGATTCCTAGACCCATAAGGAGTCTACCCTATGAAAATCAGAGGTTTAATCGACCTCAAACTCCTCCAAATCACTACCACCAAAACTGCCAGAAACGTGTATATATTTTGGTTTTGGTTTCCCGCCAAAATTTAGAATTTGAACGTGAAGGAGTAAGGTTACCCCTTATCCAGTGGTCGCCCCTTATCCGTTGCTGGAGTCCGCATAACACTCGTCCCTTGGGTTGCATTTATCAACTTTTTGAGCCAATTTTGCCGCAAAAGCTTATTTCTCCGAAAACACCTACAAAGAGATAAAATACCAAAATAAGTACAAAAATGGGTACTAACAATATACACAATAGAGATGAAAATAGACACATAAATGCGTCTATCAAAATTGGCATGGCACTATACCCTAGCATTCATTCGCACATGAGGAACATTTAAACCAAACAGTGAGCATGCATTCTTTACCATCCAGACAAACAAAGCATAGACCGACGTTATGGGGTAAATAACTACTATGGACCTATATGCTAATTAATGGCAGCGAAATGCTCATATCAACAAGTCACCAATGATTTCATACAGGTCACAGTAGCATACACAGCATTTCTCACAACAGACATACGAGTAGCCATGAGCAACTAACTAAATGAGACGTCAAAATGAAAGCTCGATTCACGGACAAGACATTAACTTAGCATCTTAGGATTAATGACTGCAAGCAATACAGAGAATCCATGTGGGGTATAATACCAAAGTATAACGGAGCAAATCAGACTACGATGGACTTTCACTTGTGATTATTATTCATTCGAAAATCATGAAGTATTTGGTCGATTTATATATAAGACATGAATCAAGTTATTAGCATATGAACTCGATCCGAGCAGAGGCAAGATGATGCACAACACAACTTGCAAAAGAACAAAGAACAGAGTTAAAAGAAAATCATTAATCAAAATAGATCAACTGTACTTTTATTAGTTATCACATGCACCCATCATACAATTGCCATTTTTCTCATAAAAGATATTAGGTTATAGTGCGGACCTGTTTTCGCTACTCAGGGATTATGATGTCGCTTAGATAAGGATGATTCAACAGAGGGTGTACTCTTCCGCGAACTTGATCGTCCTCCAGCACAACTTAAAGCAATCGCCGACCAAATGCCCAACTAATCTCTCCTATTCTCCTTCTTACTAAAAAAAATGGTTTTTTTTCCTCTGTTTCTTTCTCTCCGTTTCTCACTAAAAAATTCCGCCCTTGACAACAACAAGCTCCCTATTTATAATCCTCCCCTCTCAACTAGAACCCTCGGATCAAATGGTTTAAATCAAATGGCTCAAATAAAAAACCTAAATTTCATTACCTTATTTCAAAAATATTATTCTCATTTTCAATATTTTTCCGATATCATTTCCATAACCAAAATATATTGCATTTAAGCCTAAGATCCTAACTTGATGGAAAGTCTTGGGAACAAAGTAACTTGTGTCGACATTTTTTTACACTTCTGTTGGGTGGACTTCTAACCTAGCTTGACAATTTTACTCACGCCTAATGGACCATTTTGAGCATTTTGAGCTAGTGGACGTTAGCTAGCAGGACTTAATGGATACTTGAACATTTTGAGCTAGTGGACGTTAGATAGCAGGCTGCTAACTTTAGATCTAATTAGGACTTAATGGATACATCTCGGAGTCCTACCGGACGTAGTGTATACGAATCTCACTTTGGGCATTCAATCGGCTTACTGCATATACAATCTCAAATACGATCATACGGAAGTGTAGTTAAAATTTACGTATGAAATTAGGGTGTCTACACTAAGTAGATGGATTTTTTTTCCGACGATGAGGTATATTTCAGTTGAGTCGGGATTAGATGCCAACTAAATAGCTTGTTTAGTGTTTATCCTCTATCGTTCAAAAATAGCTACGAGTTGGAGTATAGGTTTTGTGGGTATATCTCTTGTAAACCCACACGAGACTATAACTCGTCCACTAGGGACACCTAGGGGTTTAAAGGCTTGTTATACATGCTAAGTGTAACCGTAACCTCGACGAAATGGAATTTTGTGCATTTTAATTTACTTTAGTTTGCTCAAGGACCAACAAAGTCTAAGTGTGGGAGAATTTGATAAGTATTGTTAGAGCATTGCTCGGTCGAACTCGCAAGCGTTGCTATCTCAATCTTGTTGTCAAGTTTAGTTTCCAAAACTATAAGTCTTGATTTCTAGTCTACTTATAGCTAAGTCTCGGACTAGGATAGAAAGTGTAGTTGAGCTCTAGACTCCACGACGTTAATCATGCAAATACGAAGAACTACTCAAGGAACTGGTGGATCTTCATCGACAAAAAGGTATGTGGAGACTTGAACTTATCTATCACTCAAAAGTCTATCAACTCTATCTCCTATCTTGAGACAAAAGTCGTATTGCTATATAGACTTCGATTATACACATTTGCCATTTCGAGCTGAGTTTATCTCGCTTATCTATTTCTCGAAATATGTGTTGGTAAGCTTTCGCTTTGGCCAAGTTCATCTTTACAAGTGACGAAAGTCATGATTTATTATTTCAATA
>JAJJMB010011819.1:5779036-5827582 GCA_023531105.1 Papaver atlanticum
AAGTTCATCTTTACAAGTGACGAAAGTCATGATTTATTATTTCAATATCTTGAAAATTGCTTTGATGAAAAATAGTGTGTGAATAACCTCTATTTAACATCCTCTAAGAATGTTTCAATGGTTGAAATAAAGAGTTTAGAACATGTAACCATCTTTGGATATAAGCATATAATGTGTTCACGCATTAGTGTATAAGTCCAAAATCGGGAACCAAATGTATGTTGTGTGTGTACTAAATGGTTGATGGAGACTGGGTAAGTATGCGTACCCGTACGCATACTGGCGGAAGTTCACGTCCGTAAATTTCTGTTGAGTTTGGAAATCAAAACCAATTCAATCCGGTTACCTAAGTATGGGTACCCGTACACATACTGGCGGAAAGTTCACGTCTGTGAAATTCTGCTGAGTTTGGAAACCAAAACAAACTCAAATCCGGTTACTTAAGTACGCATACCAGTACGCATACTTAAGTGTGTTACTTTCTAAAATTGGTTTGTTCATGAACTAAAACATTTATATATTAAGGAATGCAATTTGCAAACCGTGGCTATAATGTTCATGAATCGATTCGAGTGAATCAAAACCGATTTTTCTTCGATTGTGTCTTGTATACTTCTATAAGATCTAAGCAATTGAACAATTCTCGAACTAGTTCATTTGAACTAGTTATGGTGAAAATGAATAAGATTGATATTTAAGTGCTCATATGGCTAACCATTGGTTAACTACTGTTGAACCAACTAGGTGAACACATTTAGGTACGGTTACTCAAACCTAAATGGCGTATATTTCAATTGTGTATAACAAGCTAAGTTCGATCTAACGGTTGAAAGATATTAGCTTGAATCTAATCAGGTTTTCATCTAACGGTGAATATTGAATGCTTTGTTACTAAGCTAACTTAGATTGCAAACCCTGGTTTGGAGACTATATAAAGGAGAACTCTAGCAATTGGGAAACCTAATCCCCACACCTCCTGTGTGATACTAGTTGTATAAGCTAGAGTCGATTCTCCTTTAACCTTAGGTTTCTACCGAGACCCAGTAGGTTAACGGCTTAAAGACTTCATTGGGATTGTGAAGCCAGACCCAACTATTTTCTCTGTAGTTGCGTGATCTGATCTTGCTGTTTCTATCGTATCTGAGTACAATCGTAAGATTGGCTTGAGATTAATTTCTCTGATAGGCAAGATAGAAAAGTAGTCACAAACATCTTCGTCTCATCGTTTGTGATTCCGCAATATCTTGTTTCACTAGTTGATTAAGATTATTGTGAGGTGATTAATAATTTTAGGTTGTTTTTCGGGAATATAAGTTTGGGTTATCGATTGGTTCCTGTTCACCTTGATTTATCAAAAGACGGAACAAAACTCGTAGGTATTTATGTGGGAGACAGATTTATCTATTCTTGTAGACTTTTCTTTGTGATACAAATTTGTTTATTAAAGTCTTCGACTTTGGGTCGTAGAAACTCTTAGTTGTGGGTGAGATCAGCTAAGGGAATCAAGTGCGTAGTATCCTGCTGGGATCAGAGACGTAAGTAGCGCAACTGTATTTTTGATCAGTGTGAGATTTATTGGGGGTTCAACTACAGTCCAGGCCGAAGTTAGTTTGTAGTAG
This sequence comes from Papaver atlanticum, assembly GCA_023531105.1. Lineage (NCBI taxonomy): Eukaryota > Viridiplantae > Streptophyta > Magnoliopsida > Ranunculales > Papaveraceae > Papaver > Papaver atlanticum. The sequence goes on from JAJJMB010011819.1 coordinate 5,780,656, forward strand.
GCTAGTGTATGTTGCGTCTTAGTACAATGTGGTATTCAATCTGGACTAGGTCCCGGGGTTTTTCTGGATTTGCGGTTTCCTCGTTAACAAAACTTCTGGTGTATGTATTATTTGTTTTCTGCATTATATTTTGTTATATAATTGAAATATCACAGGTTGTGCATTTGTATCGATCAATTGGTAAATCCAACCTTTGGTCGTTGATTGAAATTGATTGATCCTTGAACATTGGTCTTTGTTACCGTTCAAGTTTATTTCTCTTGTATTCAATCAAACTCGCAGATTTCCATTTGTTTGAGTTGGGATTGAATCGAGAAATTGAAATATAACTTTTTGATATACTTTTTATTAGGATTGAGTCTGACTGTCTAGTTGATTCTCTGTAAAGTATATTGAAGTTAGTCCATACAGATTGCTAAGCGAAATATTGGGTGAGGTTGTTAGACCCCCGCTTTTTCAGGTATCTTAAGCACCTTGATTTATTATCTATTATTTATACTTTATTTGCTATTTTTCTTGCGAATTATTTATTTTACGTTCATTTTGAGTTTTGAAGGTATTTTGGAGTCATGTGACATAAAAGAAGAAAATAGGAGCTTAATTGGTTATTTGGCGACACTAGAGCCGACGCAGTTGAAATGTAAAGCTTTTCGTCGTAAACAAGAATTACTGGACCACCAGGGTAACAGTACTCGGGTCTGCCAATGAAATCCCTCTTGCGAATTGCTAAAGACAGACATCATTTTCTATTAAGGGGACCTCATCCTTTTATAAAAGATGAGGGTACCCAAATACACCACAATCTTTAAATTATCCACCTATAAGTCCTCTTACCGAAAGTTATTGTCTATGGACAAAGTCGAGAAAATACGACAAATCGGTATTCACACTTTGTGTGATCGTCTATGGATACGAGATCGAGACAATACAACAATCAAAGTATGATTACTTGATAATAGGTTCGGACTTAACCAAACTCTATATGATCACTATCAAGTAATACGGAGTTAACATTTCTGTAATTTACTTTAAATTATAATAACAACAATTATAATTGCAGAAAGGAAAAGTAAATGACACAGCAAGATTTTATTAACGAGGAAACCGCAAATGCAGAAAAACCCCGGGACCTGGTCCAGAATTGAATACTCTCATAATTAAGCCGTTATACAAAATCTAAACCAACTTCGTATAGTTGAGACCAAGCAAGTAATCCTAGTTCACTTCGTTTCTTCAGTATCCCTGCGCTTCCGACATTCAATAAGTGCACGCACTGGAACAATTCCTTTGAATCGTATTCCAAACAGTAAAGGAAAAAAAATCTGTTTGGTAACAACTCTCTTGATTCTTTTATATGAAGATATCTCAAGTCATATGCAAAGGCTCTTCCGTTTAAAAAATAAACTCCTTTGCCTGGTCAGATCAATCTATCCAACAACTACCGAAGTAGCAGAGTTTAGATTTGCAATCAATTAATATAGATTCCAATTAGAAACTATAAGGTGATGCCGATCTTATACAACTAATCAATCAAATAAATCCGATTCTAATTGGATCCCAGCCGATCAAGGTTTGTGCACACCCAAAGATATAGAAACCAAATAAGAAATCTTCTTTGTCTTCAAATCTTCTTTAATCTTCAATAAACACCTGCACAACACCACTTGAATCTCTTGTGATCAATCACGCACAAAACGGAGTCTGTTAACAATGGATTATCACAAGATGTCTTTAGATCTACAAACAGTTCTAAAGATCCCGTCAACATTTCGATCTAGTTTGAGTGAATCTTATATCAGAAGAGAAGATTCTCAAGAATAAAAAAACTAGGTGCAATCAAAGTTCAACAACCGTTAGTCAATCAAATCAATCGAAAACTAAAATAAACTGCAATTATCTAGTTTCCCACCAACGGTACTCGTAGAGCTTCTTGATCCCACATAAGTCTTTAAACGAGTGGTCGTAAGAGATTTCGCTAGGTATTTTAGTGACAAAACTCTTAATACATATGGATAAACAAATTACAAGAATTCATTACACATACGCTTGATTCCAAGTTTCAACAACACAATAACCTGCATATATTCAATCCATAAATGCCGCTGTTGACATTTGAATAACAAAGATAATACTCCCCCTAAAGGAAACATCTTTGTTATTCCCCTTTTGTAGTCAAGATTACTACATTAGCAATATGATATGTTGCACCCCTTAGTCAATGCTTTACTCTTTCGTTAGATATAATGTTTAAGTACAATTGTCCTTTCCTTAGTGATTACAAATCACTTGTTTACTCAATATATTTCTCCCCATTTTTGTCACAAAATGACAAAGGTTCGAGCAAATAAAGGTCAAACCGAAAGGGATCTACAAATCTAAAAGACTTGTACAACCTATAAGAGTTAAGCACGAAGGTTTCACATACCATTTTAGATAACCAATATCAAAACCGAAACTACAAGTAATTTGGTTTTAATATGTTATCAAGGAAACAATTGCCCGAAGCAATTTTCCCTAATAGTTTAACAAATTGACTAAGAAACTTAGTACCCTTGCTAAACCGATTGCACAAATACAATCGCTTATTTGATAAGACCAAAATAAAGATCAGAATTAACTTTATTTTTCGCATCAGGTTCTAATTATTCAGACAATAACTTAGACCTTTAACTTTAGACAAGACAAGTACTAGGTTAGTTAACTAGTATTTCTTATCAAGGCATTCGATTAGACTTGAATAACCGAATCTTTTAATTTGATAAGTCTAACTAAGATCAGAATTAACTTAGTTTCTCTTAACCGGAATCGAATCGGACTAAACAAATGATCCCGTATTTTGTTAAGCCATAAACAATACATACAAACCAAATAAATTGACTTGCACAATTATTTCTCTTAACATGAAGCAATTGAAACAAACATAGACATTATAGCACCGCAATTGCACCGAAATTTCGTTAAGCAAAAACACTTGATACCAAACAATAAAGAAAATATCAAACAATAAGCCAAATAAATTGACACAGTTTTTCATAACCCGAAACAATTGAATCACACACACACACATCCATACATGCATAATGGAATAATTATCAATTGTACCGAAATTTGTTAAGCAAAAGCAAAATATATGCAATAAAATCAGGATTTTCTTAAACAGGAAAACGATTAACTAACAAATTCGTTACCTCAGATTCCACATCCTCTTCTCCCCAGAAAGATATATCATTAAGCGCAAGTTCAAGTTAGAACTCTCCCCCATTATGTTGTCATTCTCTCGCAAGAACAAAAGAACAACAACAAAGAGCAACCTTTATCAGAGAAAGGTTGAATCGGTTTTAACTAATGCGTGCCAACAGCAAAAGTTGAAAACCCGAAACACATATGTTTATGCTAACCACAAATTGATTCAACACATTGTGACTTTTTACATATGAGTTTCAATCGGAACACCTTATGATCCTTCGATAAAGCCTACCAACATGGGCTAGAACTTAATCCCGCTAAATCAAAAAGCCACACAAACCATAAGGGTTCACATCATATGAAATCGAATATTAAGGTTATGAAAACCGAAATCAGACATCCCATAAACACATAGCAATAATATAAAGCATTCAAGCACATGATATGTAATCGGAAAACTATCACAAGAAAAATTATAAAATAATAATTTTATTCATTAATAATAGATAGTTTTATTCAGAAATAGACCATATACAATAATTGAAATAAATCAAAAACTGATGTCTATATTTTTTTTAATTGCGAGTCTTGTGAAGATCGCTTTCGAATACTGGATTCAAATTCTTCTGAGCATTTCCTTTTCTAGTAGAAGATTTGTTCATCTTAAGCATTTGAGAATGGAGATCAGCTAGTACCTCTTTTGAATCCTTTATCATCAGCTCATGGTGTCTTATGTAACTTCTAACAGTAAGAATCTGTTTTCTTAGAGAATCTTGAAGATTATCATGTTGAGAGACATCATGAGTTTCAGTCATAACCGATGCACACAGTGCTAAATCATCAAGGGATGATCCTTCCTTTAACGATTTCTCCATTGATGCAAGATAGTCTTCTTTCGGACAAGAAGAATATATAATATAAAATTGGAGAAAATCAAGGGGTGATATAGTTATCGATTTATGGAAACCGAAAATATTTATCCCAAAAGTAAAAGATATTGATTATGAGTTTATTGTTACCTAAAGAACAGATTTGTACATTCTGCCCAATTTTATGCCTCCTCACAATTAGAATTTTGGGAAACAAGTGAGGATGCATTTTTCAACACAGTCAGTGTGTGTTGAAGTGAGGATTAACCTCACCATAGGTAACAAAGACATCCTTACGATGATTTATAAACATAATAGATTGTGTTTCTTTGTGTTCTTTCTTTCTATTGTTATTATAAGAGCCTGCAACTTCTTTTTGAGATCTAATAAACTCATCAGCCTTCAAAATCTTTATGCCCTTGCAAAGTGCTTTGATAAATTTATTTTGTTGGAGATTTCCACGGAAGATTGCAGTGTGGTTATTTTCTCCACATAAAGAACTTAACATATTACCAGAAGATTTACCTTCTGACCTTTTTGGTTTGTCAACCAATTTTTATTGCTAAGATTTTACCTCTTGAGTTTTATCTGATAGGGGTTTCATAAGGTTTTCAAGTTCTAGACTTAATCTTTGATTTTCCTTAATTCCCAACTTAATTTTTTCTAAACAGTTCTTTAGGAGTTGATTTGACTCACAAGATACATCACTGTCAGATTTGGAAAGAAGGGCATTACAACTAGATATTCCTTCATAGGGTTTTTCCTCCGGGATATCATATAGAGTAGAGACGTAAGCCTTATTTCACTTATGATCTTTTCTGCTGGAACATTGTTTTTCCATATGTCCGAATCTACGACATTTGAAACATTGGATTTCTTCATTACCTTTTTCACAACAAAAATATAATGTATCAGGATTAGTATTATTTTTCAATAAGGCATCCTTAATTCGTTGTGTTAGGAGTACAATTGTTGAGTTAAGCTCTTTTTCAACAAGTATTTCATCCTCTTGACTACGTTTCTCAGTCTTGTTTATACATACTTCTTTCGAAGATTGACTTGTATTAGCTGAGATATCATATCCAACATTTCGGTTCTTCAGCGGAGTTTCTTTGTCAAACATCTCTAACTTTCCTACAAGGGAGCTTCGAGAAAGTATAGAAAGATCATTGGCTTCTATTACGACATGTTTCTTAGACTCGTATATGGATGGTAACGATCTGAGAATCTTCCACACTATTTCCTTTTAAGGTATAACCTTTCCAAGAGAGAAAGAGGCATTGACAATCTCAGAAAGTTTAGAGTTAAACTCCTTGAAGGTATCGTTATCATCCATTTTAAGGCATTCCCATTCAGAAGAAAGAGAAAGAAGTCGTGCTTCTCTTTCGGAATCATTTCCTTCAAATACAGTCTCAAGAGTATCCCATGCTTCCTTAGAAGTTTCACATGACAGAACATGATATAAAAGATCATGACTTACTGCATGTATTATGGCATTTAATCCATTATATTTCTTCTTTGCAAGAGCTCTTTCTTCATAAGTGTAGAACGTTAAGCGTTTAAACTCGTTTTCTGAATATTCTACTTTCGGTCGTTGATATCCGTCTTCGATTAATAACCAAGTCTTAAAATCTCGGGATTGAAGAAAAGTTCTCATAGCAGATTTCCATAATGGGTAATTTGTCCCATCAAATCTGGGTGGTACGTTAACTAAGTCGTCCATATGATTCATTTCTTATAGGTTGGATCGCACCAAACACAGATTGTTAGATTTTTCGTGTTTGCCTTCTCTAATACCAATTGAAAAGACGAGGGTACCCAAATACATTACAATATTTAAATTATCAACCCATAAGTCCTCTTACCGAAAGTGATTGTCTATGGACAAAGTCGAGACAATATGACAAATCGGTATTCACACTTTGTGTGATCGTCTATGGATACGAGATCGAGACAATACAACAATCAAAGTGTGATTACTTGATAATAGGTTCGGACTTAACCAAACTCTATAGGATCACTATCAAGTAATACGGAGTTTGAGATTGAGAGATGAGAGAGAATGTCAGAGTGTTAGGAGAGAATTCTAGTTCTTTCACTCAGAAAGAACTAAAATCTTTTGAATTTTCCCCTCAGCGATTAGGTAAGCAAGATGGATTCAAGATCATGGAAAAAGGAACAGGTGGTTTAAACTTCGTAATCCTATTCTCGCAAGCTATTGGAGCATGGATGAGCAAAACGTTAGATGAACTTCTAACTCCCGGAAACTCTAAAAGAAGATGGTCAAGAAGATATGGAAACTTTGCTTTCCTGATAGAGAAGAAACAGAATTCAAGAGGAGAGTTCTTAAAAGTGGAAAGAACAGACGTCCATAAAGCAAAGAACAAAGCTTTGCTCATCCCAAAAGGAGAAACATCATATGGATGGTCAAGATTTAATGTACTACTAAAGAAATTAGTTGGTATCATAGAATTCACTCCTCAATAAACTCCATTGAATGATGATTTTCCCAGGAATATCGATAGTAATAATAACAATAATAGACCTACTCGTACTTTTTGCTGTGTAGCTCAAGGTACTATCCCATGGAATCAGGTAGCTAAAGAAATTGCGGCTAAATTAAAGTGGAACAGATATCTGAAGCTCAATGTCATCAATAACAATATGGCATCATTCCAACCCAATAATGATAAAGAATGGAACAATTGCTGGAAACCCATTAAATGGAGATTCAAGGACACAAGCATTGAAATCAGAAGGTGGATGGATGCAGATATCACCATAAATGAAAGAGCTCCGTACCTAACACAAAATTGGGTTAAAATAAAGGGATTTCCTGTTTAATTGTGATCTAAAGAAGCTTTCGATCTTATTGGTGATGAATTAGGAGGTTTGGCAGAAGTAGACCAAGAAACGGTGAAAAGAAACCCTTCCTGCTGCAGACTAAGAATCAAGTTTACTGCTCAAGAGATTCCGACAACCATCAAAATCATCTTACATGGAACTCCAATGGTGATAGCTATTAAATGGGATTTTGCTTTCTCTCTGGCAGAAGAAGCCTCGGTAAACTCTTACCGAAAATCCATAGAAACACTGCAAAAAGGTAAAATTCCGTTACAAAACTTTAATTCAAATTTGAATTTTGAATTTTCTGACAAAAGCAGAGCCTCTGCAATGAAAGTTTATACTCGGTCCAAGCTAAGACACGTGTAGAAGGGACAACACTCTGGCAAGAATTGCAATCAAGTCCATAAGATAATTAATGATTACTTTACGGGCTGGTTTCAAAAAAATTGAAAAGATAAAACCGTTCAACTCAAAGAAACGGTTTTGATGAGTCAAAATATGGCAGTTACTAACTCTCAATCCTCTCAGCAACTGATTCCGACAGATCCAAAATTTCTAAACTCCCCGTCAGCAACAGCTCAAGAAAGAGGGCATGTTTCTGAAACTATTAAAATGACTACTCCAGTACTATCTCACAATCTTAACAAAGAAATTATGAGAATAAACACCATACACAATACTGTGGACCTGATCATGGAGACAACAATAAATATTGGAGAAAATTTCAAAGGGCATGAAGATAAAGAAAGAGCTTTATATGCAGACATTGTGGCTAAACATTGCAACATAAATATGGAGAAAACTATCCTCAAGATGCCACAAATTGATCAAGTTATTGCAATTGAAGATACAATTGAAAATACTGGAAAAGAGGGAGATAATGAAGATCTTCTGGATGCTGTAAATTTGTGATCTGATGGTTTAAATGGATTTTAAAGTTCTTGGAACATAAGGGGAATGACAATAGTTGAAAAAATGGATTCTCTAAAGGATTTGATCAAAAAAATAAAGACACCCATATGTCTAATTCAACAAACTCATATGATGAAGATGAACAATTGGTGGGTTAGGAATATTTGGGGGAATGAACAATTTCAGTGGAGAGAGTTACCATCTCAGGGTCTGTCAGGAGGGTTGTTAACAATTTGGGATGAATCAATTTTGGAGCGTATGGATGAACTTACAGGTCCAAATACTCTATCACATAAATTCAAAAGTAAAATTAAAGATTATGAATTCAGCATTACAAATGTTTACTCTCCATGTGAATATTGGGATAAATGTGATTTTTGGGAAGAGCTGGATGATTTGACAGGATGGGTTTCTGAACATTGTTGCATAGCTGGGGACTTCAATGCAATCAGAAGAAGAAAGAAAAGAAATAAAACAGGAGGTTCAAAGAGGAACAAGAAATTCTTCAATGATTATATGGAAACTCATAATATGGTGGACTTGCCATTAAATGAAGGCCTTTACACATGGAGCAATATGCAATCTGATCCTCTTCTATGTTGATTGGATAGAGTGCTGGTATCACCACAATTTGAAGGTAAATTCCCTTTACTTACTCATACTGTCCTCTCTAGAACCTTGTCAGATCACTCAACAATTCTTTTAACTACTTCAAATGTTGATAGAATTAATCCTCCTTTCAAAATAGAAACATATTGGCTCTCTCATCCTGATTTTTTGACTAATCTAAAAATTTGGTGGGAAACATTAGAATTCTCTGGATCTCTAAGCTACATTTTCTCCAAGAAGCTGCAAAATCTAAAATTCCTTCTCAAAAGATGGGCAAAAGCTACTTATGGAAAAAGAGAGGAAAGAAAGCAAAAACTAACTTCTCAGATTGATGATTTGAATGCATTACAAGAAAATGTAGCTCTCACCTCTCAACAATTCAATAAAAGAGCTAAAAAGAGAACTCAGTTGAAGCAATTGAATCTGGACAATGCAAGAAAATAGCTTGTAAGATCAAAAACTCAGCATTTCAAAGAAAGTGATGCAAATACTAAGTATTTTCATACTTTAGCTAATGGTAGAAGGAGAAGAAACACTGTGCAGAAGTTGGTTATAAATGGTGAAGAATTTTTTTGTCAAGCTGATATTAGAGAAGAGCTATCTTCATACTTCTACAACCTTTTTCAAGATAAGCATCCCCAAAGACCCCAGATGAATGAAGAGTTTTTTACAAAAATTACAATAGAAGAGAGCAGCTGGATGGAGAGAACTATTACTGACGAAGAAGTGGAGATGTTTATCAAGCATTTCAAGAGCAACAAGTCACCAGGACCTGATGGCTATAGCATGGATTTCTATAAAATTGCTTGGCATGTGATCAAAATAGACTTCATGGTAGTAATAAAAGAATTTGAAGCTCATCACAAGCTTGACTGGAGGGTTAATTGCTCTTTCATCAGCCTTATACCTAAAAAAGAACAAGTTGGAGGTCCTCAAGACTTCAGACCTATAAGTCTGGTCAACAGCATTTATAAAGTGGTTTCAAAAGTTCTCACTCAGAGACTCAAATCTGTGCTACCCAAATTGATCTCTGAAAATCAAGGAGATTTTATAGCTGACAAACAAATATTAAATGAAATCTTAATTGCAGGAGAATTGTTTGATTCAAGGTTTAAAAGCAAATCATCGGGAATATTATGCAATCTTGACATCCAAAAGGCTTTTGACAATTTCAGTTGGAGCACCATAAGTAATGTTCTTCAAAACTAAGGCTTTGGGTCTAAGTGGATTAATTGGATGGCATGGTTTGTTAATTCTGCACAACATTCACTACTTATTAATAGAAGTTCAACAAGGAAATTCAAGCCATAAAAAGGATTAAGGAAGGGTGATCCTTTATCACCTTTCCTTTATATTTTGGTGGCTGAAATATTCACTAAACTAATGCAGAATGCAGTCAACTTAAACATGATCTCAGGCTTCTCAATAAATTCAGTTCAGGTATCTCACCTACAATTTGCTGATGATACTTTGGTGTTCTTAGATGGATCAGAGGATGAAGCAGAGAATGTACTACTTATCTTGCAGATTTTTGAAGCAATCACAGGTTTGAGTGTAAACTTCAATAAAAGTGTTGTAATAAGCATAGGTGCAGATCACAAGATTGATGCTGTTACTGAGATTCGAAAATGAAAAATTGAAAAACTACCTCTAAAATATCTATGCATGGCAGTTGGTGCTAAGACTAAAGACAATTCCATCTAGGATTCAGTCATTGAAAAATTTCAGAAGAAGTTAGCGCCATGGAAAAGAAGATTCTTCACCAAAGATGGTAGAGTACTATTGATCAAAACATCACTATCAAGTCTACCAATTTGTTACATGTCCATTTTTACAATGCCTGCAAAAGTTGAGAAGAAACTCAATCAAATAATGAGGAACTTTCTTTGGGGATCTTCATCTAATAGGAAAAAGATCAATTGGGTAGCATGGGAAAGAGTTTGTAAACCAAATAAGTTAGGGGGCTTAGGGATAAGAAATCTAAAGATCACAAACAAAGCATTGCTAGCTAAGTGGACATGGAGGTATACAAAAGAAAAAGAGCAGCTCTGGAGAAAGATAATTAAAGAAAAAATGGGAGCATTACAAGAAGATTTATGGGTGAAAAACTCAAATAAACCTCAGGGTAGAGGTATATGGCCAGAAATTCAAAAGCAAAAAGAGTTAGTGGAATCAATAACTACTACTGAAATCTCTAGGAGGAATGCTGTTAAGTTCAGGTGGGACAAATTGAAAGGGAATCAAGCACTGAAAACCTTATTTCCAAGCATATTTAAAATAGCAATACTGAAGAATGGCTATATTCAGGACATGATTGAAAATGGTGCTTGGAACATAAAATTGAGAAGAAACTTAAATTCTGCTGAAATCTCAGAAATGCTACAAATGTTTGAATTGTTGGGAACACCACTAGTTCTGAATGCTGAATTAGAGGATGAAGTAAAATGCAATCTCACAGGAGGCTTCACTGTAAAAGCATGTTATGAGTGGATGATGGAGCGAATCCCTGTAACTCACAACATAGTACCATTCTCTTGCATCTGGATTCAGCATGTACCTCCCAAGATCCAATTCTTCTTATGGTCAGCTGCTCAAAATTCCATTCCTACAGTGGATAATCGAAACAGAAGGGGAGGTAAGATACAAGACACAATATGCGCTATCTGTAACTCACATGAAGAATCAGTCAACCATCTTCTATTTCACTGTTAATATACTCAAAAGGTTTGGGCATACTTTATTGGTGGTTATAACATTCGATGGGTGTAGTGTGGAACCATTGGTGATCAACTACAAGCTTGGAAATTTAGGAGAGGGCGCAACAGGGGAAGGAAGATTTGGCCGTTGTTGATTTTTGCAATTTCTTGGGCCATAAGGAATGAAAGAAACCGAAGAGTGATGGCTAAGAAAAGACCCAAATAAACAACTGAAACAATAAATGAAGTGAAGTTCTCTATTTTCACTTGGGGTGGGAAAGAAAAATGGTTCTTTGCAACCGTATTCAGAGATCTTATTACACATTGGAAAGTTTTTATTGACAGAATGTAATCAAATGCGATATCTCATACTGGGGGCTGCGGCCTTGTTACATTTTCTTTTATAAATCTCAACCTTTTTCCTCAAAAAAATAATAATACGGAGTTAACGTTTGTGTAATTTACTTTAAATTATAATAACAACAATTATAATTGCGGAAAGGAAAAGTAAATGACACAGCAAGATTTTGTTAACGAGGAAATCGCAAATGCAGAAAACCCCGGGAGCTAGTTCAGAATTGAATACTCTCAGAATTAAGCCGCTATACAAAATCTAAACCAATTTCATATAGTTGAGACCAAGCAACTAACCCTAGTTCACTTAGTTTCTTCAGTATCCCTGCGCTTCCGACATTCAATAAGTGCACGCACTGGAACAATTCCTTTGGATCGTATTCCAAACAGTAAAGGAACACCAAATCTATTTGATAACAAATCTCTTGATTCTTTTAGATGAAGATATCTCAAGTCATATGCAAAGGCTCTTCCGTTTAACAAATAAACTCCTTTTCCTGGTCAGATCAATCTATCCAACAACTACTGAAGTAGCAGAGTTTAGATTTGCAATCAATCAATATAGATTCCAATTAGAAACTATAAGGTGATGCCGATCTTACACAATTAATCAATCGAATAAATCCGATTCTAATTGGATCCCAGCCGATCAAGGTTTGTGCACACCCAAAGATATAGAAACAAAATAAGAAATCTTCTTTGTCTTCAAATCTTCTTTAATCTTCAATAAACACCTGCACAACACCACTTGAATCTCTTATGATCAATCACGCACAGAACGGAGTCTATTAACAATGGATTATCACAAGATGTCTTTAGATCTACAAACAGTTCTAAAGATCCCGTCGACACTTCGATCTAGTTTGAGTGAATCTTATATCAGAAGAGAAGATTCTCAAGAATAAAAAAACTAGGTGCAATCAAAGTTCAACAACCGTTAGTCAATCAAATCAATTGAAAACTAAAATAAACTGCAATTATCTAGTTTCCCACCAACGGTACTCGTAGAGCTTCTTGATTCCACTGAAGTCTTTAAACGAGCGGTCGTAAGAGATTTTGCCTAATTAAGGTACTTTCCTCTCCGGATACACGGCTCCACCAGAAACAACAAAAAGATGAAGTTTTCCTGGCTCTTAGGATAGTTTGCTAGAAATGCAAACTTGGGTATTTATAGACCAAGGATGTTTGGACACCAAGGAATTTCCAAAACCGAAATATTCTAAAGATATGCAATAAATGCCCAAATCGGTTTTCATAATTCCATGAAATACTGTGTCCAATATTTTCTGAAATATCTCAATAGAAAATCTCCAATTAGTAAATGCACATTACAAATTTTTATTTTCTAGAGATATACATTTAATTGTTGGTAATTAAAGCATATAAAACTAACAACCTTAATAAAAGATTCTTAATTTATTTCGGACCGGGATCTCCTTGAGTTATTAAGGAATATCTTTGAAAAATAAAAGATAAGAGTTACTGTTCGTGTTCAAAGTATATTGACATCTTTTGTTTGTAAATCCTTTAACATATTTACAATCTTGGAATCGATTATACCACACTTCCAAACAAGTTTAGAATTGGTTCATCTGTATTCCAAGACAACTATGTGAATAATCAAACATCAAATCACTAAACATGGGTTCACGGTTTACCAAACACATCGGTTCTACCTCAATATGGTTTGCTTGTGATCGAACACACAAGTTACCAGGACCGGTTACATCAGTTACCAGGATCAGTTACATCAATTACCAGGACCGGTTACCATATACTCATGGTATTACTTGTGATCGGTTACAAAAGTCACTAGGATCGGTTACACCAATTACCAGGATCGGTTACACCAATTACTATGATCGTTTACACCAATTACAAGGATCGATTACACAACTCTTTTGTGATCGGTCATACCAATTACTAGGATCGGTCACACCAATTACAAATATCGATCATACCATCTCAGGTGATTACTTAGGATCGGTTACACTAATAAAAGTCATACCAAATCATAAGTCAGACACTGTGATTAGTTATACCAAGATACATAATAAGTTATGATCGGTTCTACTAACTCACACATATTAGTAATCCAAAGATATGCAATGAATAACAATACCAATAAGCCTAGCGATTTACCTTTCGATTCATAAAACAAGTTCATGAATGTACTTCCTTTAAAAAAATGTAAACATTGTTTCCTAGGATAAAATTTTCACCTTTACCCATACACATAATCACAATAGCATTCATACGATTATGTTGATGTCATATATACGAAGTTCAAAAGATAAGCATTATACTTCGTATTCTAATTCCTTAACACTATGATCATGTGATCATATCTCACTACTATAGTATAATCATTAAAAGCTTCGCAGTTATGTTTTCAATATATCACAACTTGAAAGATATGCTAGGAATGAAACAGTTCAAGTCAAATATTACTAACCTCAATAGGAAGGATGATGTCGTTGTTGTAGCTTGTTACTTCTTCACATTCTCCAGGTCTTCGAGTAATACTTGTATGTATCATAATCCTAGACTTTCTAGTCTAACCTATACGAAGTTGTCTCTAGTTACATAATCAAGCGACTCTTAGATGAGTTTTGATTCACTAAAATATGACAACCAAACTTGACATACCAACGCTTGGTGGGTTCAACCGAGCTATGCTCTAACACTTTATAACTAAAAACTAGGTCGAGATGTGATTTTCCATCCCATCTCAATGAAGACCAACTCTGCACCAAGCCCTTCCACCAGCTAGCCATGAGTCTGTGAGAAGTGTTTGATGGGTTAGGAGCTGTTTTTGATGCCAACGAGGAGAAGGAAAAATGAGTACGAGTTGGTTATGGTTTTACACAGTTGGGTTGTTCTTGAGCCGTGAAATCATAGAAGATTCACTGATAAATAAGATGGTGGAGGAAATGAAGAGTATTTTAGAGATTTAAGACAAGTAGGAAGGAGGGTTTTTGTTGGATACAGTTTATGTTTTGAGCAGAATTTGAAAGCTAGAGAACGGGAAGAAACTTGGTTTGCTGCCATTGATTTTATGAATGTGTGGTGCGAATTCAGAGCTAATTTCGAATGTATGAATGATTATGAGTGATAGGTGATGCTTTTAATCACATTTGCAGGTGATGAGAAAGAGAACAAGTACCACAGAATTGCCTCTATCAACAACTTGCGAAATGCACATCATCTGTTTGATAAATGGCCAAGTGACTGATTTTTGTGCCGGTTTTATTCTCTTAAGCTATTACGATCGTTCTTGTGGCTTCTTATCAAGGGTCGAGAGAACAGTTCGCTTCCAGCAACAAGGTTGAGAAGTGGTTGAGTTACGGGTTAGTCTTGGGCAGAGTTTGTAAATCTAAAATATCCGAAAGAAGAGGAGTTATTGTTAAGGTCCAATAAGGGCTGCCACGGGTTTTAGACAGGATTTTGAAGCCAAGAAATAAAAAGCGACAAGTTAGGGAGAAGTGGTACTTGTTTGGGAAGAGATTCCCTGGCCGATAAACCAGCTTAAGAAGTGAGTTACAGCCGTTAGTTTCAGTGATGGATGGAGGGGATTGAGACCTGTTTATAGAAGTCTTAATGATTTAGGAATGTGTGTGTTTACTCGATTCGAAAAATTGCAGGTATACAGAGGAAGAATTTGTGCTATAAAATGAAGGCTTAGGTTTACAGACCTGTTCACAGCCATCGCCATCCATTACCACCTGCATACACTCCACCTGCATACCACCAGCCGCATTCCAACACAACCAGTTCTAAACCCCTTACTTTGTTTCCCCATCCACCTGCACTATCACCATCCACAACATACACTATCACCAGTTGCATTACCACCCTCACCTGCATATACTCTCCACATCTAGCACCTCATCCATCATCAGTACACCACCAGCATCATCTTTTGTTAGCCTGTATCACTAGTAGCTGCAGTTCACGGCCACCCCAGTACCAGGCCTTCCACAACAACACCAAGAAAGCAGCAGTTTCTGCTTCGCCGTCACCATTCCGCCTAACAACAACAAACATTCGCACCTGCAGTCCATCTAACACCACCTCCATCTGTTTGCGGTAACAATACTATTCCACCATTCCACTTGCTGTTTATTTGGGTTTGCTTAATTGGTTTCAAATTTGTGATTTCTTTCCTATGAACTCCAGTAGCTAAATCCTTGTTTAGTTAGTTTTTTTTTGAAACTATTGACTTGTCTTTGATATTTTATCAAGTTTGATTTTTCTTTTGAATATCATTTTATTGTTTGTCTTCTACGATGATTATGACTATGGATTGTTTGTAGGGTATTTAAAATGCCAATTAGATATCTTGTTTGCAATACTAATGCTAGATTTTGGAACCGTAATCCGTAATTGTTATGGTAATTTAATCATAAGTAGCAAAGCATCCATTGTGGTCGCCAATCTGTAGATGGGGAAAAATGATTTGCTGGTTTTTTAGGGAAGTGAAGAGACGACGGTTCGGACGAGACTCCTCAACCGAGCAAACTGCTTAACCTCACACAGATGCACTGCACGGGAGTGCTTTGAGTTCGAGAGATCAATCTGTAGGACTCCGGCCGAAACCAAGTCAATGGTCGTTCTAGAGTCAATTCGGTCACAAAGAGGGAGATGGGTTGATCTGTAGGAGGGAAGCTGAGAATTGTGGGATCAATGATGATCAAGGATTGTGGATGTGTTGAAGGTTTATGCAAAATGATGAATAAGTTCGAATGATTGAGAGAGTGTTGCTCACACGATGATTCTTGGTTAGACGATGAATTGTCTGTTCAATATCTCATGGATTTTCTGTGTCCTCTCAATCATGGATTCAGCGACTTATTTATATTGTCAGAATAACAAACACCTTGATCCCAGTAAGCGTGATGGTTTCTTGAGTGAAAGAGTGGGAAAGTGGGAGATCGTGGTAAAATCAGTTCCATGTCGTGTGGAGACTTGGTTGATCATCCATCCACTACTTTGCTAACTCCTTCAACCGCTTGCACAACTTACTCATGTTTCTCATCGTGGATGAACACACGTGCTGTAGGCCGCCAGACCAAAACCCTAACTGATATCCCCCATGTGACGTGATTGATGTCTCACGAACGTGGATTCTGCAAAGCAGACGTGTATTTGATTAGTCAGTCGTTTACTTATTAGACAGTGAGTCTAAGTTTTGTTGAATTGAGCATGAGTGACGAATGCTCAGTGATTCATGGATTGAGACGTACAGTTCTTATGTTGATATTGCTCGTCTGAGAAAATATTGTAAATTCGAGCAACTGAGCAAGTATTTCTCGATTCGACGAATTACTGAATATTGATAGTTGGATCAATATTCGAGCAACTGAGCAAGCATTGCTCAATTCGACGAATTACTTAATATTGATAGTTGGATCAATATTCGATCAACTGAGAAAGTATTGCTCGATTGGACGAATTACTGAATATTGATAGATTGATCAATATTCGAGCAACTGAGTAAGTATTGCTCAATACGTATTGGTAACGTGACCCAATAAAATATTAATTAAAATATTGGTAGTCTACCAAATATTATATAATTAATCCGGATGTCGATTACTGGATCAACATAAAATTATTAGTGTTTGAACTTGCTTAAAATGATGATTTGTGGAGCGTTTGTTCGAAACCCTAATTTTGATCAATTGTTCGTCAATTGATGAATCGCTGAAAATAGGTCACTGAGTGAAGGAGAGACCGACCACATGGGATGATGGACGATCATGTGGTGCCCAAGTGCTCGAGTGAGCGTGCACCAGGGTCTTTAGTTGACCGGTACCTAATTATGGAGAAGTAAGGGACCGACCAAGAGGGCATGAGACCAGCCCTTGGTGGTCGTGGGACCAGCTGTTGGTCGTTTGAGCAAATTTCAAGTTGCTTGAAAAGAGTTTGGACCCAATATGAGCAATTGAGCAAATTAGGTCAAAATCATGAAGATGTGTGGAACCGGATCCTTGCGAACCTTAGGGCCGGCCTTGGTCGGTGAAGGAAGCATGTCCGTGTCACCATAATGTCCGTGTCTCAATCCTGAGAGTTTTGGTATTTTCTGATGTGCGTTTGAGCAATATTTTGGATTTTCAAAAGAGTTTGATCTTGACTGAAATTCTTGATTTTTGCTCGAATGAGTAAGTAGAACTTTGCTCGTTTGATCAAAATTTTGATAATATTAAAATAATAATATTTTAATATTTTTCGTGAGTAGCCTAGTCGGTTGATCGTTTGACTTTTTGGCTTTTTCATGGTTTGAGCAATATTTGAGAAAATATGAAAAAACCATGATTTTTTCTCAAACGGAGGAGTTTCATGAGATGAGGGAATAATAATTATAAAAATAAGGGATTGCAAGGTGTGGGACCGGCCACGGCTAGGGAATGGCCGGCCTGTTAGGTAGCCCGGTCCCGTGACACCTTCCCCTATTTTTATTATTTTTCATCATTTGAGGAAAATATGGAAAAACCGTGAGTTTTGCTCAAACAAGGAAAGTTGCTTGAATTGAGGAGTTTTCATGAGATCATGAAAATAATAAAATAAGAAAAAATAAAGGAAGAGGCGTGGGGGACTGGTCACGGCGGCATGACCGGCCGGCCGGTGGGCCCATCCCTCCATAGGCACCTCTTTATATTTTTTTTAATTATTATTTTCACTCTCCTATTTTGTGTAGGTTTCCTCGTTTGTCCATATTTTGAATGCTCGTTCCTGCATTTGGGTGCTCGTTCGTGCATCATTGATGAGTACACTTCACCATTTTCTTTGGGCTTACTCGGTGATAATCCAGATGCCCGATTGTTGAGTAGTTATTAATAATTTATGAAATTCAACGGTGAATTATTCATGAAACGGAGTAATAACAATGAATTGAGTATCTATTACTAATCCATGAATCCAGCCGGGGAATTCAGGGAACAGAGTAATGAGATAAAATGGTTATCTATTACTAATCCATGGAATCAGCCGGGGATAGCCATGGAACGGAGTAATGAGATAAAATAGATTATTTTCTAGGAATTCAGTTGGTGAATGTTACGGTAGAATTAATCTATTGTAGAATCGAGATATGAGATAGTTGAAGCATCATACTCGTTCTGAAGAGTGCATAGTCAGGAAACAACGTGAAGCGTTGGTGTCCTGAAGGCTTATAGCCCTCTAGCAAACAATTATGTCCAGAGAGCCGCCTGAATCTATACACGGTCTCTCTACATAGTCAGGGAATAACGAGTATCGCCGACGTCCTGAAGGCGTTAAGACCTCCGACAAACAATTATGTCCATAGAACCGCCCAATCGTTCTTCTATGTAGAGGGGGGTCTCTCTATGTAGTCAGGGAACAACAAGTATCGCCAACGTCCTGAAGGCGTTAAGCCCTCTAACAAACAATTATGTCTAGAGGACCGCCCAATCGTTCTTCTACATAGAGGGCACGATGAAATGCGTAGCATCGAACGCTCAGCTAGTGGGAGGCCTTTCGAGAAACATATTCATCATGGCTCTGTGAGGAATGCTCACTCAATCAGAGATCGTGAAACGGTTTACGGATCGTAAAACACGAATCGTCACATGCGTTCCTGAAGCTGGGTCAGAAACATGCAGTATCATGATTTTACGATTTTAGCCCTTGTTGAAAATCAACCATCAACACTAGCCTACTACAAGTTAACTTCGGACTGGAATGTATTTGAGCCCTAACCAAGTCTCACACCGATTAAGGTACAATCACGATCCTTACGCCTCTTGAATCCTAACAGGGATCTGCGCACGTGATTCCCTTAGCTGGTTTCACGCACAACTAAGAGTTGTTACGACCCAAAGTCGAAGACTTATAAACAAATATGTCTCCCACAGATATGTCTATTCTGGTTTTGTTTTCGTCTTTAGATAAATCAAGATGAACAGTAAACTCAACTAATAATCCGGTATTATACTCTCGAAGAGCAGCCTAGAAATATTAGTCACCTCACAATAACCTAACTGATTAACATAAGAAGTTATTGCGGAATCACAAGAGTCTGAGACGAAGAACTGTGGTGATTACTTTTTATATCTTACCTATCTGAGATAAATCTCAAGTAAATCTTAGAGAAGATAAAACTCAATACGATTGAAAAAGTAAGATCAGCATACGCAACTACAGGGAAAATAGTTGGATCTTGCTTCACGAATCCCAAATGAAGTCTTCAAGTCGTTAACCTAATAATGGTTTTGGAAAACCTAGGTTAAAGGAGAATCGACTCTAATTTGCAACTAAGACACACGAGAGTGTCGGGATTAGGTTTCCCAGATGCTAGAGTTCTCCTTTATATAGTCTTTCAAATCAGGGTTGCTTACAATCAAAGCTAAGATAGCTTAGTAACAAAGCAATTGATATTCACCGTTAGATGAACTCCTGATTTAAGATTCAAGCTAAGTATGCTTAGAAACTAAGAAATCAATCTCCACCATTAGATGGTATTAGCTCGATACACACAAATCAAATATACCTATATTTAAATACGGATGAACCATACCCAAACATGTATACCTTGTTGGCTCAATAACAGTTAACCGAAGTTAGCCATACGAACACTTATAACTTAGCCACATTCAACTAGCACTTCTAGAATATAAATGTGTTTCAAGAGAGTTTTTCAAATGTTCATCATCTCATATAAATATATATGAACTATTTGAAACATAATCAGTTTGGTTTGTAATTTTATAAAGTACTTATACAAGAACCAATTCATAAACATAATGCCACGGTTTGTAAAACAAGTTCACATACCTTATTTCATTAAAGTTCCATGGACTTTAGTTCGCAAACGAACCTGAGTTCATGAGTATGTATTTCATACTTACCTATTTTAGAACCTTGCTACTGTGTTCGCAAACAGAGTATGCGAACCACAGTTCCGGACTTTGGCATTGTCATGCCGTTCACAAATATAGTACGCGAACAACAGTTCCGGACAAAGCCTTGTCTAGCCGTTTGGAAACATAGTACACGAACAACATCTCCGGACCTTTTCACAGGTAAATTTGTTCGCAAACAAGAGTTCCGGACCTGAACTAGATCTTCACAGTGTACATACAAAGTATACATACTGTGTTATATCTAGGTATTGGTAGTCGTTCTAAACTCTCATTTAATCATTGAAACATCCTTAGAAGATAACAATGGTAATCTTACACATACTACTAGCTTCAAGTAATTTTCAAGTGATTAGTCGATTAATACGAAACTTCCCAAGTTAACATCAAATGATTGTCTCACACAAATAATGTAAGATGTTCTAGATAATTTTCACATGATCATCTTGACTTAATATTTAGTTTCCAACAAATAAATTATCAATAACTAAACTCGTCAAGTAGATGATGAACTTTAGCTAAAGCTAAAAGCTTCCAACATGTATTTCGAGAAATATATAAACGAGATAAACTCGGCTCAAAATTTCAAATGTGTATAATGTAAAAGTCTATATAGCTATACGACTTAGTCTCTTTAGAAGATAGAATATAATGGACTTCTGAGAGATAGACAAGTTTTAGTCTCCACATACCTTTTGTTGATGAAGTTCCTCCAAGCTCTTCAGTAGATCTTCTTCTTCAATTGGTGAACATTGTGAAGTCTAAAGATCAACTACACACTTCTATCCTAATCTGAGACATAGCTATAAGTAGGTTAGAAATCAAGTATATAGTTATTATCAACTAAACTTGACAAACAAGCTTGAGATATCAACGCTTGCGAGTTCGACCGAGCAGTGCTCTACCAATATCTATCATCATCATGTAACCACGTGTAAAACATCAAATGAGGCTTGAGGCATTCTTAATATCGTATTTGAAGGGAATACCTCTAAAAAAGAAGCTAGGCTTCAAACCCTATCTTCTTAATAAGAAAACCTTGGTATGGATGAAGAAGATACCTTTGATGAGTTTAACCAAAAACTTTTTGAAATAGTTAATGCCTCTTATATGCTTTAGGAAAAACTATTCCATAAAAGGATATTATGTAAACCTCTAAGGTATTTACCATCAAGATACGAATCTAAGAAGCATGCCATCACATAAGAAAATGATCTTTCCACATTATATAGAAGCTCTCTAGTTTGTAAATTAAAGATCTTTGACCTTGAATACCAATCAACGAATGAGTAGGGTATTACCCTTAAATCTGTGAAGTCTTGTGAGGCACGAACAATGGATTGTTGTGTCGTTACAACAACACGAAAATTTAGAAAGTTATTAAATAAAGAAAAAGTGATCTTTTAAAGATTCATCTTCTCATTCTCGTAAATCACAGAAATGTATAGAGAATAGAGATCATAATGATGGTGATGGCCCTAACTAATTTGTTCCAAGGATCAAGAGAACGAAGCCTTCACGGGGATTGTTGAATGCACGTCTGAAAAGGATACCGAAGTAATTCCATAGCCAAAGGTAATTGAATGTGATAGACTTCGTACAGAGAATGAAAGTTTGAAAAATGAACTTGACGATTTGTAAAAGGAAATATAACTTACGAGCGAAGGTCATTATCTTGAAACCGTACAAGATTACATAAAGCAAATAGAAGAAGGCCGTGATCGAGAAGTGAAACTACATACAGAGATAAAGAATATAAATAATATTGATTTAAGTGAGTCTACTGAATCTGAAATAGAAAAATCTCAAAGTTCAAATTGAAAAATTTAAGTCTGATCAAGATATTGCTCTCGAAAAGGTAAAAACGTTGGAAAAAAGAGAATACGGGTCTAAAAGCGGACTTTAAAAAGTTCGATAGTAGCACAAACTAATTGGACTAAATGTTGAAAGCAACTAAAGTTCATCGCGAAAAAAGAAAATTTGGCTACAAAGTTACACAAACTTTGAATGCTAACAAAGAGACAAAGTTTGTAAAGCCTAAAAACTCTGCTAAAAAAGTTACTCCAAAAGTGGCCACAAAAGATTGCGCTTCCACAAAAAGAAAACATGTAGCACCTTCAATTTCAGCAAATGATGGAAAATACTAAATATGTCAAGCTCCAACACAAATGAATAAAAGAAAAACCAATTTTTGATTTTTCACGGAAAAGAGCTCCGTTTTGTTCCTTTTTCTTTTTTTTGTTCGTTTTTTACCTAGGTTTTGTGCTTAATCATGGCGCACAATCAATCAGTTCCATATGATCTTTGTGATCAAACCAATGTTGATCATGTACTGATACCTAAACCTAAATCTAGGTCTCGTTCACGTTCAATAACAAGAGCTAGATATGTTTACATGCCGAAAAACAATAGGAACCCTAGTTTGTCCGAGAACGGAAAACCGATTGAAACTAATGTTAATGGCGGAGATTCAAGCCAGAATAAGGAAGACGAAAGGAAGCTTTATCACACCACATGTTCGTAACACTACAGGCGATGTTGTTGTGATGTTACCGCATTCCACATATCTACAGGCGAGAGAGGTTTGGAAATTCAGTCTTGCTGGTTGTCTTGATTTGATGTTACTAAAAACGATTTGTTGAAACAATGGAAGTTGTCTGGTTCGTTCCAATTCATACCATGGATCAAAAGATACTTTATAATCAAGTTGCAAAACGAAGCTGACAGGAAGCGTGTTAACTATGAAGGTCCATGGAAAACAAAAAGCCAACAATTGAAGGTGCAAGAATGGACTCCCATGTTTAATCCAGAGAAGGAGAGGATCAATAGGGCTACGATTTGGTGCAGATTTCCTTTTTTAACGATTGAATTTTGGGAGGAGGAATGTTTATTTCGTATAGATAGGGTTCTTGGCAAACCTGTTGTTGTTGATGCTAGAACCCTAAGACATGAATATGGATATTTTGCAAGTGTCCTGGTTGATATTAACTTTGTTCGCATTGTAAATCTATTGGCCATGAGGAAGATGAATATAAAAAAAAATGATTTGAAGAAGAAAGTTTATGCGGAAACTGATCCAATAAAGCAACAAGCTATTTATGGAGAAATGGCGGAGTTGAAGAACGAGTGGCGCAAAAAACCAGCTCCACAAGCACAGGCTTCTCAACCCCCCCGGTGGTTGCTGTTGATAAAGGTAAGGGTGTTAATTTTGCTAGCACTCACACTTATTTTACTGATGATGTTGATGCTGCTGGTACATCGAAAGTGCTAAACTCGAGTCAGCGTAATGATGGCGCTGCATCGCATTTGGATGATCAGGGCCATGATGGCACTACAACTCTGTTGGAAACTCTGCGCCATGATGGCACAACTTCTAAATCGATGAATCGGCGCCATCTTCACAGACTGAACCCGATATAGCTACTTCTGATAGTACTAATGTTGACACTGGAATTGAAGATGTTGAGGATGAAAATGCTTATAAGGCATACGATATGATAAGGCAAAGAGCTAACAAGCTAGCTGAGACGTCTGAAAAGGCTAAAATTGAACAGGAAAGCGCCTTGTCCAAGTTGGAAACTGCTAGGAAATTGGTTAAGGAGAAAATAAAAAAAGCTAAAGAGGATCAAAGTAAAAGCACCTCGATTGAGTCACGTACTGAATATATTGGTACTGTTTGTTTACCAGTTAATTACATGTTAGAAAAAATCACTAATGAGGATAGTTTTAACAAACCAACTAAAATAGCTAGAAGAGCTTCTCTGGTTTCTCAGAGTCAGGATGACATTGAGACATCTAATAGATTTGAAACTGGTGATGAGGAGACAGTTGAGGAGGAGGAGGAGGATTGTGAGGAGCTTGTTGTTGACAAACCACCAAATCCTTAACATCCAATTAATCCGAGAGCTGATGATTTGGATAATGAAGCTGACAAGCTAGAATGGGGATCTGAGGCTGATCAAACTGCAAGAGAGAAGATGAAACTTTTGGAAAAGAAAAAACGTGATGCTTTGGCTAAGAAAATGGCTGGTTCTTCTAAATTAAACACATATGATGATCAAGGTTTACAACCTAGAAGAGTAAGAAGTATAGTTAGAAGCTCACCGAAGAAAAAGGATTCGGCAATCCCTACAAAGCAAAGAGGTAATTAATGCGTGTTTTCTACTGGAGTGATAAAGGCTTGGCCAAGGATGGTTCATGGGCCAAGTTGAAGGAGCTATACACGTTGCACAAGATGGAAATTATACGTATTGCTGAGCCTATGGTCTTTTGCATTACACGTTTTTTCAGAAGTTTGAAGTTGGATAATTTTAGTGAAGATATTGTTATTAATGAAGTAGATGGTGTTAAAGGTAACATTTCGGTCCCGAGGAAGAAGACTTTAGCTTGTCCAGGTATTTTATCATGTACCAAATAGGCTATTACTTTAGATTTTAATAGTGTTTTCATTACTGCTGTGCATGCCTCTTTTAATCCGGTTACAAGAAAGCTATTGTGGCAATAATTGGGTTTGGGGTTTTATATCTATTCCTTGGCTTGTTATTGACGACTTTAATTGCATTTTGCGATTAGATGAAATGAAGGGAGGTATGGTTCCTAAAGATGTATATATTAATAAATTTAGAAATTGGATGTCTGATAATGGTTTGGTGGAAGCTGATGCCATTGGTAAGAAATATACGTGGTCTAACGGTCAGGGTGGCCACAATAGAATTGTTTCGAAACTTGATAGGGCCATTGTTAATGATGCGTAGGCTTGGAAGTTTGAGAATTGGTGGTGCAAAGCTTTGCCGAGAATTGCATCTGATCATGAAAAGACGAGGGTACCCAAATACACCACAATCTTTTATTTATCAAACTATAAGTCCTTTACCATGTGTGATCGTCTATGGACAGAGTCGAGACAATACAACAACTTCGGTACACACTTCGTGTGATCGTCTATGGATACGATATCAAGAAAATACGACAACAATATCACTTTTGTGATTGAATATAAATTCAAGATCGAGACGATAAGACAACGAAGTGTTCACTTGATAATAGGTATGGTATTAAACCGAAACTCTATAGGATCAATATCAAGTGATACAGATTAACGAACAAGTGTAATTTAATTTAATTATAATAAGATAATTATAATGCGGAATAATAAAATAAATCGCACATCAAGATTTTGTTAAAGAGGAAACCGCAAATGCAGAAAACCCCCGGGACCTAGTACAATTTTTAATACTCTCAGAATAAAGACGATATACAAAATCTAATACCAACTTCGTATAGTTGAGACCAAGTATACTACCCCTAGATACTTAGTTTCCTCAGTATCACTGCGCCTTCTACTTCGAGAGTCACGCACGTGATAGTAAGTCCTTTGGATCGTATTAAAAACAACAAAGGAAGAATTTGTTTGGAAACCGCTCTAATCAATCTTTACTAAAAAGATATGTAAGTTGTTGACAAAGGCTCTTCTGTTTAAACTAATAAACTCCTTTTTCTGGTTAGATCAATCTAAACTTTGATTACCAAAATAATCAAACTCTAGATTTGCAATCAATCAATATGGATCTCAAAGAGAAACTATAAGGTGATGCCGATCTCATGCAACTAGTCAATCAAGTCTATCAAAGATAAACACGATTCTAGTTGGATCCCAGCCGATCAAGGTTTGTGCACTAAATCCACAAGATACGAAAACTAATAAGAATTCTTCTTCGTCTTCAAATCTTCTATTGCATTCAATACTTGAATAACACCACTTGAATTCTCTTGTAATCAATCACGCACAGAACGAAATCTGTTAACAATGGATTATTACAAGATGTCAGATCCGAAGATGGTTCTAAAGATCCCGTCGATACTTTGATCTTGTTTGAGTGACCCTTATGTCAGAAGAGAAGGCTCTCAAGAATAATCAAACTAGGTGCAATCAAAGTTACAACAACCGTTAGTCAATCAAATCAATAATCGAAAACTAAAATAACAATGCAATTTTCTAGTTTCCCACCAACGGTACTCGTAGAGCTTCCAGATCCCACAAAAGTCTTTAAACGAACGGTCGTAAGAGATTTCGCCTAATTAGGGTATTTTCCTCTCTGAATAGACGACTCCACCAGAAACTACACGAATGAAGTTTTCCTGGCTCTTAGGATAGTTTGCGAGAAATGCAAACTCAGGTATTTATAGACTAAGGTTGTTTGGACAACAACAAAATTCTAAAACCGAAAATATTCTCAAGATATTCACATTAAAGTACCTAATTTCGGTTTTCCTATTTCCACTTAAATGCCAAACCATATTCCCGAAAACTATCATAGAAAACTTGTATTATTAGTCTAGCACATTAACAAATAATATTTTCTAGAAGATATGCTTTAATTGCTGGTAATTAAAACATATATGATGAAAATCATAATTAAATGCTTTTCACTTTTTCGGTATGGGATCACCTTGAGTATCAAGAAATCTTTTTGAACAATTAATGATAAGAGTTATGTACATGTTCAAATAATGTCGACATCAAGAAGCTTCTCATCTTAGCAAACCCAAAAACCTAATTCACACACATCATGAAGAAATATGTGAACCATGGAAACTTGGTTTTGCTCATGGAACTGATTATACCATCACTCCAAAATATGTTGTGACCGGATATAATATGATTCCAAAGATAGGTTGTAATCAGTTACACCTTTCTCCACAAAGTCGTTTGTGATTGGTTACACCTTGCTTCACGAAGTAGCTTGTGGCCGGTTACACCTTGCTTTCCAATGGTAGCTTGTGACCGATTACAACTAACTTCTCAATTCATCATGTGACCAGTTATACTTTGGATTCCAAAGTAACTTGTGACCGGTTACAACTTGCATTCTAATATAGCTTGTGATCGTTTACACCTTGATTTCCAAAGTAACTTGTGACCGATTACAACTAGATATATATTATAGGCAATAACCGATTATACCACAACTCTCAACCAAAGTTAAAATTGGTTCTACCTAGTCATCTTGTATTGATCAATAAAAATATTCAATGAAGAACCAGATCAACACATCATGATTTCCCTTTCGAATATGAAATAAGTTCATACATCTACTTCCTTAAACTAAATTTGTAGGATGAAATCACACCTATATAATGCACACATAATCAAGTAACTAATACATAAATTTGTAGGATGAAATCACACCTATATAATGCACACATAATCAAGTAACTAATACAATAAATTATGTCGATGTTGTATTTACGAAGTTCAAAAGATAAGCGTTATACTTTATAATATAATTCCTTAATACTTTGATCATACTATTATGACCAAGTCTAACACTAGAGTTTCATATGTATATAACTTCGCATGTTATGTTTTCAATCTAAAACGACTTGAAAGATACGTTAGGAATGGAAACAAGATCAAGTCAATATTACTAACCTCAAGAGGAAGGATGATGTCATCGTTGTAGTCGTTACTTCTTCACTTTCTTCAGGTCTTCGGAGTAATACTTGTACGTATCAGCATTCCAGGAATTTCTAGTCTAACCTAAACGAAGTTGACTCTAGTATTTAATCAAGCGACTCTAGATGAGTTTTGATACTAAAATATGACAACCAACCTTGACATACCAACGCTTGGTGGGTTCAACCGAGCTATTCTCTAACAGATCATTCTCCTCTTTTTGGCTTTGTCTTTGATACTCCAAGGAAAACTAGAGCTCCTTTTAGAATTCATAAGATGTGGCTCTCTCACCCGGGTTTTATGCACTTGGTTAAGTGGAGTTGGCAGATTCTTCTTGATGGTGCTCCTCCTTTTGTTTTTGCTATCAAATTGAAAAGATTGAAGGAGTCTTTGAAGTTATGAAATAGAACTGTTTTTGGGGATGTTCAATTCAAATTGCGACAAGCTGAACTTAAACTTGAAACTGAGAATAATCTTCTTGATTATGATCCTGCTGACGAGTTGCAGTTCACAAGGGTGATGGATGCTAAGAAAACTGTTGAGAAAGTGAGAACCGAATTGGCAGTTATGCTTAAGATGAAGTCTATAATTACTTGGCTGGAGGATGGTGACCAAAATACTAGATTTTTCCACATGCGTAAGATGAAGTCTATAATTACTTGGCTGGAGGATGGTGACCAACATGCGTATGAGAATGAGCCAAAACACAATCTCTGAACTTAAGATTTCCACTAACTCTATTTTGTATTTGCAGGATGAAATAAATGACTATATTTTCAACTATTTAAAAGACAAGTTTAATGGTGGTGACGTCTATATTGATCCTAAATTGTTTGGCATTGAACATGAGAGTATTTATGCTGAGGAAAGTGCTTTTATGGATGTTGTGCGAACTTTGGAGGAGATTAAGGAAGTTGTTTTTGACTTGGGAGTTGATTCTGCGCCTGGCCCAGATGGTTTCTCAAGTATAATTTATAGGCAGTATTGGGATATTATTGTTGATGATATGAGTAAGGTCATTACAAATTGTTGGGATATGAGAAAAATTCCTAATGACATTAATTCAAGTTTTATTGTGTTGCTGAGGACATCCCCGAAGGACGGGGGATTTTGTGACATTTCAGATTGGTTGTCTTGTATTTCTATTCTAAAGAACAATGCATCTGATGCTATTAAGGACTATGGGCCTAGTAATTTGAGTATTTTTTCTTCAAAATCATCACAAAATCTTGGCCACTAGGATAGGTACGGTGCTTAACAAGTTGATTTCTAAAGAACAAGTTGCTTTCATGAAAGAAAGAAATATTTATGAAAACAATGCTTTGGTGTTTGAACTGATTAATGAAATTGGTGTGAGTAGGAAACATGGTAATGTTGGCCTAAAACTTGTTAGAGCATAGCTCGGTTGAACCCACCAAGCGTTGGTATGTCAAGTTTGGTTGTCATATTTTAGTATCAAAACTCATCTAGAGTCGCTTGTGAAAAAACGGGGGTATAACAATCACACCCAATAATTCATTTGGCAATCTATATGGACTAAACTCTAATATAATTTCGAGAGCACCAACTTAAAAGTGAGACTCAATCAAGACATATACCAAAGAGATTTATCTCTATTTCTCAATACAATCATCAAAATCGAACAGATAGAAATCCGTGAGCCTGATTGATATGAGAAATAACTTGGACGGTACCAAAGACCAATGCCCAAGTGTCAATCAAGTTATATCCAACAAACAAGGTCGGATTTATCAACTGATTGAACTACGCACAACCTGTGATATTTCAATTATATAAACAAATATAATGCGGAAAAGAAATAACACAGACACCAGAAATTTTGTTAACGAGGAAACTGCAAATGCAGAAAAACCACGGGACCTAGTCCATCTTTGAACACCACACTGTATTAAGCCGCTACAGACACTAGCCTACTACAAGTTAACTTCGGAATGGAATGTAGTTTAGCCCTAACCAAGTCTCACACTGATTAAGGTACAGTCGCTTTCCTTACGCCTCTAGAACCACGCTGGATTCTGCGCACTTGATTCCTTTAGCTGATCTCACCCACAACTAAGAGTTGCGACGACCCAAAGCCGAAAACTTATAAAAAAATCTGTCTCCTATAGATATGTCTATTATTTATTCGATTTTTGTTCCGTCTTTTGATAAATCAAGGTGAACATGAACCAATAAATAATTCGGTATTATACTCCCAAAGAGCATCCTAGAAATATCAATCACCTCACAATAACCCAACCGATTAACAAAAAAAGTTATTGCGGTATCACAAGAGTCTGAAATGAAAAACTATTGTGGTTACTTTTTATATCTTACCTATCAGAGATAAATCTCGAGTAAATCTTAGAGAAGATGAAACTCAATACGATAAAACAAGTAAGATCAGAATACACAACTACAGAGAAAATAGTTGGATCTGGCTTCACGAATCCCAAATGAAGTCTTCAAGTCGTTAACCTAATATGGTTTTGGAAAAACCTAGGTTAAAGGATAATCGACTCTAGTTTGCAACTAGGACGTAGGAAAGTGTCGGGATTAGGTTTTCCAGTTGCAAGAGTTCTCCCTTATATAGTCTTTCAAATCAGGGTTGCTTACAATCAAAGCTAAGATAGCTTAGTAATAAAGCATTCAATATTTACCGTTAGATGAAATCCTGATTTAAGATTCAAGCTAAGTCTGCTTAGAAATTAAGCAATTAATCTCCACCGTTAGATGGTCTTATCTTGTTACACACAAATGAAATATACTTATATTTAGATATGGGTAACCGTACCTAAACGTGTTTGTTGAGTTAGCTCAATAACAGTTAACCGAAGTTAGCCATATGAACACTTTTGTCTTAACCATATTCATCTAACACTTCTAGATCAAATATGATGATCAATCAATCATGAAAGATAATCAAATGAATCTAATTGTGTTTCAAATAGAGTTGTTCAATTGTTCACTATCTCATAGAAATATATATGAACAAATTAAAAAAAAATCGGATTGATTCGTAATTGTACAAAGTACTTATACAAGAATCAATTCATGAACATTAATCCACGGTTTGCAAAGTTAATTTGCATTCCTTAAATCATAGATGTTTTAGCTCATGAGTATGAGGATCATACATAACCGATTTTAGAACTTAACCACTGAGTTCGCAAACTAGGTACGCGAACAGCAGCTCCGGACCTTCGCCTAGTCAAGCCGTTCAAGAACAACCGTACCGGACCCAACTCAGGTAAACCTGTTCGCATACTAGGTACGCAAACAATATTTCCGGACCTTCTCAAGTAAATCCGTTCGCATACTAGGTACGAAAACAAGAGTTCCGGACCTGAATTATCACAATACAGTTCGCATATTGGATATGCATACCGTGTTGTATCCATACATGGGTAATCGTTCTAAACTCTCATTTCAATCATTGAAACATCCTTAGAAGAAGACAATGGTAATCTCACACATACCATTAGCTTCAAGTAATTTTCAAGTGATCGAATGATCAATACAAAACTTCCCAAGCTAACATCAAATGACTGTCTCACACAAATCATGTAAGATGTTCAAGGTAATTTTCACATGATCATCTTTTGACTTAATATTTAATTTCCAACAAATAAATTTTTTCCAACTAAATTCGTCAACAATATGATGAACATAGCTAAAGCAAAAAGCTTCCAACACATATTTCGAGAAATAGATAAGCGAGATAAACTTAGCTCGAAATATCAAATATGTATAATGTAAAAGTCTATATAGCTATACGACTTAGTCTCATTAAAAGATAGAATATAATAGACTTCTGAGTGATAGATAAGTTTTAGTCTCCACATACCTTTTGTTGATGAAGTTCCTCGAAGCTCCTCAGTAGATCTTCTTCTTCAATTGGTGAACGTCGTGAATTCTAAAGCTCAACTACACATTTTATCCTAATCCGGGACATGGCTATAAGTAGACTAGAAATCAAGTATATAGTTTTGATCAACTAAACTTGACAAACAAGCTTGAGATAGCAACGCTTGCGAGTTCGACCGAGCAGTGCTCTAACAACTTGATTAAATACTAGAGTCAACTTCATTTAGGTTATACTAGAAAGTCTAAGAATGTTGAGACGTACAAGTATTACTCGAAGACATGAAGAAGTGAAGAAGTAACGACTACAACGACGACATCATCATTCCACTGTAGGTTAGTAATATTGACTTGATCTTGTTTCCATTCCTAACGTATCTTTCAAGTCGGATTATATTGAAAACATAACATGCGAAGATGTATATAAATAATACTCTAGTGGTTATACTTGGTCATAAAATTATGATCAAAGTGTCAAGGAATCTATTGAATTACGAAGTATAAACGTTTATCTTTAGGAACTTCGTAAATACAACATCGACATAATCTTTGTATATAATTGTTTGATTATGTGTGCATTATAAAGGTATGATTTCACCCTAGGAAACACTGTTTTATAACATTTGTTTGAAGGAAGTACATATATGAACTTGTTTCATAATTGAAAGGAAATCATGATTGGTCAGGTTCTTTATTGAATATATTTTGAATGACCAATATAAGATGACAAGGTATAACCTATCTTAACTTGTTGAGATTTATGGTATAATCGGTCACAACCTATTATATACAGCTATTTGTAATCTGTCACAAGTTACATTGGAAATCAAGGTGTAACTGATCACAAGCTATATTGAAATGCAAGTTGTAACCGGTCACAAGTTACTTTGGAATCCAAGGTATAACCGATCACAAGATGAATCGGGAAGTTAGTTGTAATCAGTCACAAGATACCTTTGGGAAGCAAGGTGTAACCGGTCACAAGCTACTTCGGGAAGCAAGGTGTAAGCGATTACATCCTATCTTGGGAATCATGTTATATCCGGTCACAACATATTTTGGATTGATGGTATAATCGGTTCCATGAGCAAAATCAAGTTTCCATGGTTCACATATTTCTTCATAATGTGTGTGAATTAGGTTTTGGGTTTGCTAAGATGAGAAGCTTCTGGATGTCGACATTATTTGAACATGTACATAACTCTTATCATTAATTGTTCAAAGATATTCCTTAATACTCAAGGTGATCCCAGGTCCGAAAAAGTGAAAAACATTTAATTATGATTTTCATCATATATGTTTTAATTACCAGCAATTAAAGTGTATATCTTATGGAAAATATTATTAGTTAATGTTCTAGACTAATAATAGAAGTTTTCTAAGAGAGTTTTCGGAAATATGGTTTGGCATTTAAGTGGAAATAGGAAAACCGAAATTAGGTACTTTAATGTGAATATCTTGAGAATATTTTCGGTTTCTGAATTTCCTTGTTATCCAAACAACCTTGGTGTATAAATACATGAATTTGCATTTCTTGCAAACTATCCTAAGAGCCAGGAAAACTTCATTCTTGTTGTTTCTGGTGGAGCCATCTATCTGGAGAGGAAAGTACCCTAATTAGGCAAAATCTCTTACGACCACTCGTTTAAAGACTTCCATGGGATCAAGAAGCTCTACGAGTACCGTTAGTCGGAAACTAGATAATTGCATTGTTATTGTAGTTTTTGATTATAGATTGGATTGACTAACGGTTGTTGAAACTTTGATTGCATCTAGTTTGTTTATTCTTGAGAACCTTCTCTTCTGATATAAGGCTTACTCAAACTAGATCAAAGTATTAACGGGATCTTTAGAACAATTTTCGGATCTAAAGACATCTTATGATAATCCATTGTTAATAGACTCCGTTCTGTGCGTGATTGATCACAAGAGGATTCAAGTGGTGTTGTGCAGGTTATTATTAAAGACAAACGAAGATCTGAAGACCACGAAGTTTTTCTTATTAGTTTTCTTATCTTGTGAATTGTGTGCAAAAACCTTGATCGGATGGGATCCAACTAGAATCGTGTTTATCTTTGATAGACTTGATTGTCTAGTTGCGTTAGATCGGCGTCACCTTATAGTTTCTCTTTGATATCTATATTGATTGATTGCGAATCTAGAGTTTGATTATTTCGGCAGTCAAAATTTGGATTGATCTAACAAGACAAAGAGGTTTATTAGATTAAACGGAAGACCCTTTGTCAACGACTCATAATATCTTATTACCAAGATTGAATAGAGTGGTTACCAAACAGATTTATCCTTTACTATTCGGAATACGATCTAAAGGATTGGTGATTCATGTGCGTGACTCTAAAAGTCGAAAGCGCAGAGATACCGAGGAAACTAAGTAGCTAGGGGTAGTCTACCTTGTCTCAACTATACGAAGTTAGATTATATTTGTATAGAGGCTTAATTCTGAGAGTATTCAAAACTGGACTAGGTCCCGGGTTTTTCTGCATTTCGGTTTCCTCGTTAACAAAATCTTGCTGTGCCATTTACTTTATTATTCCATATTATAATTGTTTTATTATAATTAAAGTAAATTGCACTTGTACGTTAATTCCATATAACTTGATATTGATTCTATAGAGTTTCGCTTTAATATCTAACCTATAATCAAGTGAACACTTCGTTGTCGTATCGTCTCGATCTTGAATCCATAGTCAATCACACAAGTGATCTTGTTGTTATATTGTCTCGATCTCGTATCCATAGATGATCACACAAAATGTAAAGCGAAGTTGTTATATTGTCTCGACTCTTTCCATAGACGATCACACTTTGTAAAGGACTTACAGGTTGATAGATAAAAGATTGTGGTGTATTTAGGTAACCTCGTCTTTTCAATGGGTATTAGAGTAGAAAAACATGAAAAGATCTAACAATCCGTTTCTGGTGCGATCCAACCTATAAGATATGAGTTTACAGAGAGGTAAAGTGAAACCTTAAATGGACTCAGTTAACGTATCACAAGATCTGGGCAAGTCACTCTATGGGTTTGGTTTTAACAAATGTTTAAAAGGGGCTTCTTCCACAAGTTCTACTTGCTCTTCTGAAAACACGTTTGAATATTCTCAAGTAGAGGTTAAGTTAAGCCCTGTATTCACAGTCAATGATTCAGACTCTGAAAAATCTCTCAACGATAGAGAAGACATTGATTATATGAATATAAAAACATCGTAACTAAATGAACTGAGTGAAAAATTTCTCTCATGTGCAACTGAACTCACTCTTGCACTAGGAAGAGAAGGAAAGCTTCTAGAAGATATGTGTTGTATGAAAGCTGAAAATGATCAAATCATTCATGATTTGACTACACTTAAAGCATAACTAGACTCTCTCAAAACCACATATTCCTTGAAGATTCAATCCTTAGAAGAGAAACTTAGTAAAAGCATTGATCAAGAAAAGAGGACTGAGCTCCTAAGAAAACCATCTTCAGACAAATACAATGCCTTAAAAATATCACATAATTCTGAGATTAAGACAGTTTTCATACTTATCAAAAGGCTAAAAGATGAAAATCATTCCTTGATGTCAAAAAATCAACTGGTAATATCCTACCCAGATAATTCCAAACATTCTGATTTAATTTTTCCCTCAAAAAGGAAAAAAGGAAGACATTGAAAACTCTAAGAAGAAATTTTCATCTTCTAAAAAAGCTTTTGTACTCTGGTGATTCTAAGATGAACTACTCAAATCAAAGCATTTCACAACATCACAAACATCATTACAAACGATGTTTTCATTGTGGAATTAAAGGTCATGCCTTAAGAGTATTGTAAACAATCATTTTGTTCCAGCTCTAAAGGAACAACTTCTAATCAAATTTGTAACAAGAGACCTTTTTGGAAAAACTCTTTCATAACTTTGGTCTCCTCAGAACAAAGAATTTCCACAAAAATCCTCATAAGGGATTTCAAAGAGTGGTACGTACATCATAAAAGGAGAGAACCTCAATACTAACAACTCATGGATATGGGTACCGAAGAAGACAGTGGAATCAACCAGAAAAGAATATGGAAAAATCGTCATTCCATCACTACATAAGGTAATACCTATGTATCTTGATGATAGTCGTTTCTATGATCAGTTTGGTTCACCTTACAAGAGAAGTAAGATTCCTAAGAGAACAGATAAAGGGAGATTCTCTACAACTAAAGAGAATAATCTATCTCAACTAGATACTTAGTATCTTGATTATATATACTGACTCATGAAGTGCTCAAACTTTTGTTTGATGAGTTTAGTGAGCACAGTAGTCGAAGCCTGCGAGATATATGGAAAAATATTAACAAGAAGGCACTTTCTTAACCTTTAATATTTAAAAAAAAAATTGGTTTCTTTATATTAAAGTAGAATATTATTGATTTCCATAATCAGTGACCAAGGCTTTGGAAACAATTGATATATAAAGTTTCGGTAATCTTGTATGTCTCTTAAGGAGAAAAATCTTGTTTATTCCTCTTAGAACAAGAATTATGTACAATACAGATTACCATGCAAAACTCACTGCAAGGGTTTCAGAAAGGTATGCTAAAAAAATGGCATGTGATCCTTCCGTTTTCTTCAACTCAAACGGATTAGATGGAAACGGAACCACCTCTTGCAATAATATCAATTTGTCGTACTCCATGATCGATTATGAAAAAGAGTTTCACAAAATGGCATGTACCCGTACAGAAACAAAGTTAGAGATCATGATGTTGAAACGTTCTCTTGATAAATCTCTACTTATTCAAGCTCATCTTGTCAAACAACAAGAATTTCTTTTGAACAGATTAAACGAATGAGAACCTAACTTACTCAAGGTTGAGGAATTATACTTTGATCAATGATATCTTCAAGGAATTAGGAGAATTGTTCCTATTAAGAGAAAGAGATCTCAACATCACGAAGAGATTTGATCTTGAAATCAGTTCTTGTTTAGTAAAATATTCAAAATTTGGTGATTTATTTTGATATTTTGTATAAGGTCTATTTGAATAAAACTATCTATTATTTATGAATGTATAAAATTATTATTTCATTATTTGATAGTTTCCGACTGCATAGCCTGTGTAAATATATTTTCTTTCGGTTATGAGATGTTTGATTTCGGTTTTTGTTAACCTAAAAAATATTCGATCTCATACTGTGTTTCCCTTATGGTTTGTGTGGCTTTTTGATTTAGCGGGATTAAGTTCTAGCCCTTGTTGGTAGGATTTATCAAAGGATCATAAGGTGTTCCTATTGAAACTCATATGTGAAAAGTCACAATATCTTGATAATCAATTTATGTTTACATAATTTGTGTTTAGCATAACATATGTGTTTCGGGTTTAAATTTTTTCTATTGGCACGCATTAGTTAAAACCGATTCAACCTTTCTCTAGTAAAGGTTGCTTTTGTTGTTGTTCTTTTGTTCTTGCGAGAGGATGAAAACACACTGGGGGGAGTTCTTATTTGAACTTGAGCTTAAACGATATATCTTTTGGGGGAGTAGTGGTTGCGGAAATTGAGGTAACGATTTTTATTGTTAGTTAATCGTATTTCATGTTTAAGAAAAGCTTGAGTCTATTGCATATATTTTGCTTTTGCTTAACAAAATTTCGGTACAATTTATATGTTCCATTATGCTGTGTGGATTGATTTTTATGATTCAATTGTTTTCGGTTAAGAAAAACTGTGTCAATTTATTTGGATTATAATTTGTTATCTTCTTAATTGTTTGGTATCAAGTGTTTTTGCTTAACGAAATTCGGTGCAATTGCGGTGTTTACAAAGTATATATTTGTTTCAATTGCTTCCGGTTTAGAAAAATGATAGCAAGTCAATTTCCTTTGGTTTGTATCTATTTTTTTAGGATTAACGAAATTACGGGATCTTGTGTTTATTCCATTTAATTCCGGATAAGAGAAACTAAGTTAATTCTGATCTTAGTTAGACTTATCAATTAGAGGATTCAGTTATTCTAGTCTAATTGAATGCCTTGAAAAGAAAAACTAGTTAACAAACCTAGTGTTTGTCTTGTCTAAAGGGAAAGATCAAAGTTATTTTATGAAATAAAACCTGATAAGAGAAATAGAGTTAATTTTGATCTCTATTTGAGTCTTGTCGAAATAAGCAATTGTACATACGCAATCGGTTCGACAAAAGAATTAAGTTATCCTAGTCGATTTGTTGGACTAAAGGGAAAATTGCTTCGGGCAATTGTTTCCTTGATGACATATTGAAACTAATTACTTTTGTAGTTTCAGTTTTAATATTGGTTATCTAAAATGGTATATGAAACCTTCGTGTTTTACTCTTATAGGTTGTACAAGTCTTATAGATTTGTAAGATCCTTTCGGTTTGTCCTTTATTTGCTCGTACCTTTGTCATTTTTGTGAAAAAAAGTGGGAGAAATATATGGATTAAAAAAGTGATTTTTAATCACTACGAAAGGACATTTGTTCTTAAACGTTATATCTAAAGAAAGAGTAAAGCATAGACTAAGGGGGAGAAACATATCATGATGTTATGTAGTATTTCATACTACAAAAGGGGAATAACAAAGATGTTCAGATTAAATATTTACCAAGCTTTCCTTTAGGGTAAAAGCTTTTGTTATTCAAATGTCAACATCGGAGTTTATTTATTGAATATATGCAGGTTATTGTGCTGTTGAAACTTGGAATCAAGCGTATGAAGAATGAGTTATTTTGTAATTCGTTTAACTCCATACGTAATAAGAGTTTTGTCACTAAAATTGACAAATGGGGAGATTGTTAGAGCATAGATCGGTTGAACCCACCAAGCGTTGGTATGTCAAGTTTGGTTGTCATATTTTAGTATCAAAACTCATCTAAAGTCGCTTAATTAAATCTAGAGTCAACTTCGTTTAAGTTAGACTAGAAAGTCTAGGAATGTTGAGACGTACAAGTATTACTCCGAATACCTGAAGAATGTGAAGAAGAAAAGACTAGAACGACGACATCATCCTTCGAATTCCTCTTGAGGTTAGTAATATTGACTTGATCTTGCTTCCATTCCTAACGCATCTTTCAAGTCAGATTATATTGAAAACATAACATGCGAAGATGTATATAAATAATACTCTAGTGGTTAGACTTGGTCATGACATTATGATCAAAGTGTCAAGGAATTTATTGAATTACGAAGTATAACGCCTATCTTTTGAACTTCGTAAATACGATATCGACATAATCTATTGTATATAGTTTCTTGATTATGTGTACATTATATAGGTATGATTTCACTCTAGGAAACAATGTTTTATAATATTTGTTTAAAGGAAGTACATATATGAACTTGTTTCATAATCGAAAGGAAATCATGATTGGTCAGGTTCTTTATTGAATATCTTTTGAATGACCAATATAAGATGACAAGGTAGAACCTATCTTAACTTGTTGATATTTATGGTATAACCGGTCATAGGCTATATAATATATCTAGTTGTAATCAGTCACAAGTTACATTGGAAATCAAGGTGTAACCAATCACAAGCTATATTGGAATGCAAGTTGTAACCGGTCACAAGTTACTTTGGTATCCAAGGTATAACCGGTCACAAGATGAATTGAAAAGTTAGTTGTAATCGGTCACAAGCAACCTTTGGGAAGCAAGGTGTAACCGATCACAAGCTACTTCGGGAAGCAAGGTGTAACCGGCCACAAGCTACTTTGTGGAGCAAGGTGTAATAAATTACAGCCTATCTTGGGAATCATGTTATAACTGTTCACAACATATTTTGGAGTGATGGTTTAATCGTTTCCATGAGCAAAACCAAGTTTCCATGATTCACATATTTCTTCATGATGTGTGTGTATTAGGGTTTCGGGTTTGCTAAGATGAGAAGCTTCTAGATGTAGACATTATTTGAACATGTACATAACTCTTACCATTAATTGTTTAAAGATATTCCTTTATACTCAAGGTGATCGCATATCTGAAAAAACTAAAAGCATTTAATTATGGTTTTCATCATATATGTTTTAGTTACCAGCAATTAAAGCATATCCTCTAGAAAATGTTATTAGTTAATGTGCTGGATTAATAATAAAAGTTTTTTATGAGATTTTTCGGAAATATGGTTTGGCATTTAGTGGAAATAGGAAAACCGAAATTAGGTACTTTAATATGAATATCTTGAGAATATTTTCGGTTTTGGAATTTTTTTGTTGTCCAAACAACCTTGGTGTATATATACTTGAGTTTGGATTTCTCGCAAACTACCCTAAGAGCCAGGCAAACTTTATTCTTGTTGTTTCTGGTGGAGCCGTCCATCTGGAGAGGAACGTACCCTAATTAGGCGAAATCTCTTTCGACCGTTCGTTTAAAGACTTCTGTGGGATCAAGAAGATCTACGAGTACCGTTGGTGGGAAACTAGATAATTATTGTTATTATAGTTTTCGATTATTGATTTGATTGACTAACGGTTGTTGAAACTTTGATTGCGGCTAGTTTGTTTATTCTTGAGAACCTTCTCTTCTGATATAAGGCTCACTCAAACTAGATCAAAGTATTAATGGGATCTTTAAAACCATTTTCGGATCTACAGACATCTTGTGATAATCCATTATTAACAGACTCCATTCTGTGCATGATTGATAACAAGTGGATTCAAGTGGTGTTGTGCAGGTTATTATTGAAGACAAACGAAGATCTGAAGACGAATAAGTTTTCTTATTAGTTTTTGTATCTTGTGAATTGTGTGCAGAAAACCTTGATCGGCTGGGATCCAACTAGAATCATGTTTATCTTTGGCAAATTTGATTGTCTAGTTGCGTGAGATCGGCATCACCTTATAGTTTATCTTTGAGATCTATATTGATTGATTGCGAATCTAGAGTTTGATTATTTCGGTAGTCAAAGTTTGGATTGATCTAACCAGAAAAAGGAGTTTATTAGATTAAACGGAAGACCCTTTGTCAACGACTCATAATATCTTATTACCAAGATTGAATAGAGTGGTTACCAAACAGATTTATCCTTTACTGTTTGGAATACGATATAAAGGATTGGTGATTCATGTGCGTGACTCTAAAAGTGGAAGGCGCAGGGATACTGAGGAAATGAAGTAGCTAGGGGTAGTCTACTTGGTCTCAACTATACGAAGTTGGATTAGATTTGTATAACGGCTTAATTCTGAGAGTATTCAAAATTGGACTAGGTCCCGGAGTTTTTATGCATTTACGGTTTCCTCGTTAACAAAATCTTGCTGTGCCATTTACTTTATTATTCCACATTATAATTGGTTTATTATAATTAAAGTAAATTGCACTTGTATGTTAAATCCATATCACTTGATATTGATCCTATAGAGTTTAGGTATAATACCGTACCTATTATCAATTGAAAATTTCGTTGTCGTATCATCTCGATCTTGAATCCATAGTCAATCACACAAGTGATCTTGTTGTTGTATTGTCTCGATCTCATATCCATAGATGATCACACAAAGTGTGTATCGAAGTTGTTGTATTGTCTCGACTCTGTCCATAGACGATCACCTCTTTTAAAGGACTTATACGTTGATAAATAAAAGATTGTGGTGTATTTGGGTACCCTCGTCTTTTCAAAACTTCATATAGCCCAAGCTTTTGATACAGTTAGTTAGGAGTTTGTTGCGGAGGTTTTTAGGAGGTGTGGATTTACTGAAAACTGGTGCAATTGGATTCTCAATAGTTTGCATTCAACTCGGATTTCTGTTATGATTAATGGTAGCCCTGAAGGTTTCTTTAGTATGAAAAGAGGTTTGCTGTAGGGTGATCCTCTTTCACCTTTGATTTTTGTGCCCATTGAATATGTTTTGAGCCAGAACCTCTCTAAACTCTTTGCAAGGAAAAGTATGCATGTTATGGTAAGTAAGAAAGGAGTGTCACCAACCCATCTTATTTTTGCTGATGATATTTTAATTTTTTGCAAAGGCAACTGGCATAGCTTACACAATTTGAATGAGATTCTTGGTATGTATCAAAGGGATTTTGACAAATATGTTAATCGTACCAATAGTAAATTTTACTATGGAGGTGATTCTTGTTCTCGTGGCATAGCTATTTCTAATCTTTTGGGAATATAGAGAGCTATTTTTCTTCACAGATATCTAGGTATTCAACTCA
This sequence comes from Papaver atlanticum, assembly GCA_023531105.1. Classification (NCBI taxonomy): domain Eukaryota; kingdom Viridiplantae; phylum Streptophyta; class Magnoliopsida; order Ranunculales; family Papaveraceae; genus Papaver; species Papaver atlanticum. Next base: position 5,822,483 of record JAJJMB010011819.1, read on the forward strand.
AGCTAGGAATTTTTTGACATATTCATGTCAGACAATTGGTGGAGAAGATAATGGACAAGTTGGCAGGATGGAAGGGTAGGCTTTTGTCTTTTCAATCCAGATTGTTTTTGATTCGTTCTGTGATTTCTAGTTACGTTATTCTCTCCATGGCCGTTTATAAATGGCCTAGAAGGATAATTGAGCAAGTTGAATGAGCTATTGGGAATTTCTTATGGTCGGGTGATGCTGAAAAATGTAAGTACTTTATTGATGCTTATGATAGCTTGTGTTTCCCTAAGAGGAAAGGTGGCTTTGGTATTAAGAGGTTGGCCGTGGTTAATAGGGTCATGTTGATGAAGCTTTGGATCAATATAAGAGACTCAGACAAGGTTTGGGCGAGATTTTTGAAGGCCAAGTATTTTAAGATCAATGGTAATTTGATTGATTACAAGTTGATGTCCACTATTTTCCTGAGAATTAGGTGGGTGTACTTTTTTGTTGAGAGACACACTCACTGTATTATTGGTAATTGTTAAGTGCATATTTTTAGTGTCGAATCCATGCTATTAATTGCTTATATTCTTGCAAATTATTGTATATTACGTTTGTTTTCTCTTATTTATGTTTTTCTAGGTGAATCATCCGAAAGAAGCGAATTGGCACTTAATTGTGCATGGAAATGAGTTAGCTACAAGCGTAGAAGGGCCAAATACCAAGTAAAACTAGTTCAAATGTATGAGTGCTTGCTATCACCATGAAGAGGACGAAAATACGAAGACAACGGCGAAAGAATGGAGTCAATCCGACATCGTATGAAGAAACTACGGGCAATTGAAGCGAGTCAAAGTTGCAAGAATTGTGAACGCACAGAACTGTTAACGGCACCCTGTTATTTTACTCGGGGCTACCTATATCTTCCACCTTACTTCACATGCACAAAGCAGCGACTCTGATGACCATGGAAACGATAATATTTTGGGTTATGGTGATCATCAGGTTGTCTTGGGTTTTGGATCGGGCTGGTGATGCTCGTGATCAATGAGAGGTTTGCTTCCATTAATGAAGTTGGATGGCAATGGAAGAACTCGAGCTCGGTGCTGGGATTTAAATGCAGTCGAATCTGTGAAGACAGAGAAGAACTCACTCGACACAAGGCAGTGACGTGATGGAGCTGCAGTTCATATATGAGACAACGATGGAGTTGAATCGGTGATGGGTTTGGTAATCTGATAGAGTTGGGTACTGTCGATGATGAGGATGTTTAAGGCAGAGCTGCAGATAACGGCAGCGATGAAGAATGGAACAGAGTGTGTCTATAATGGCTAGACGAAGTCAGAGCAGAAGAACAAGGAAGTAATTCTCGAGTTTGAAGATGACAGAGACGAGATAGATGGAGTTGAGAACAAGATATGAAGAACGTGCTGCTGCCATTATCAATGAGAGACTCGAGTAGTGGCAACATGCAGGTAATTGCCAGTTCCAAGCGAAGGAAGAAGAAAATGATGACGACAGTGATGAAGCTTGAGCCGAGAAGTGGGTTTGCAGTGGCGCTGTTAATGGTGGAAGATATATGGGCAGAATATGAATCCGAGTATGAATGTGTTATTGCTGACTGAGTTTTTACAGCAAGAGGTTAAGAGCTCGGAGAAATAAGGACAGTTGGAATACGGATGGAAGACTCCACCGTACGTAACAACAGGGAGACTTACGGATTGAAAATCCAACCGTAGCTAAACTCAGGGAATGGCTGGAGTTTACAGTTTAACCTACGGATGAAAGACCTAACCGTATAGAATATCAGGGAAACTTACGGCGTGGTTTTTACCACCGTAGGAAAAGTCAGGGGAAAAGAACAGAATTCCGTGAAAATTCTGAAGGAATACACTGTCAGTCCCGAGTATCCAACAGGCCAATGTTAGCTTTCCAGATTTTGGGACGTCAAATCTCTTTTGGGATTTTGGTGTGTTTTTGGCAAGTTGCCCGGGATTTGGTGCACGGGTGCAATTACAACTTGGACACCTATTTAAGGGACACTTCTAAGAAAATCTTTTAAGGGAAAATAATCGTTTGGTCCTTTTTTAGGTGGTCTCAAGTCAGTTTAGTCCTTTGGGAAAATACTTTTACTGTTTGGTCTATAATTATTTAAAAATATAAAACAGACAAAAATACCCTTCCGTGTTAATTTTTACTTATTTTCTTGTAGCAGTTCATTCGTCAAAATGAACTCCTGTTAATTTCTACTTATTCGTCAAAACATATAAACCAGAGTTCATTCCTGGAATGAACTCCTGATAAAAACCTATATAAACCAGAGTTCATTTCTGGAATGAACTCCTGATAAAAACCTATATAAACCAGAGTTCATTTCTGGAATGAACTCCTGATAAAAACCTATATAAACCAGAGTTCATTCCAGAAATGAACTCCTGATAAAAACATATAACCAGAGTTCATTCGTCGAAATGAACTCCTGATAAAAACATATAAACCAGAGTTCATTCTAGAAATGAACTCCTGATAAAAACCTATATAAACCAGAGTTCATTCCAGAAATGAACTCCTGATAAAAACCTATATAAACCAGAGTTCATTCAAGAAATGAACTCCGTCATCTTCATCATAAACCAGAGTTCATTCCAGAAATGAACTCCGTCATCTTCATTTTCTTCATCAGCAGCAGCAACTCATCTTCATCATGTTCATCGTCTCCATCTCAGCAGCAATAACAGACGAAAAAACATCAAAATCTTCATCACAAACCAGAGTTCATTCCAGAAATGAACTCCGTCATCTTCATCTTCTTCATCAGCAGCAACAACTCATCTTCATCATCTTCATCGTCTCCATCATCAGCAGCAACAACAGACGAAAAAACATCATAATCTTCATCACAAACCAGAGTTCATTCCAGAAATGAACTCCTTCATCTTATTTTGTAGATCCGAAACTTACCCAAGCATGTGAAGATGATAAAGGTTCATCATCATCATAAATAGCAGCAGAATCTTCAACCTCACAGTCTTCATCATCAAAACAGCAACAAATATCAAATAAAAAACCCCGCAGAACTTCATCATGTTCATCATCATCGTTCATCTTCTTCATCACTAGCAGAGAAAAAAATAGAGAGAAGAGAGAATCGCTCATCATCATCTTCATCTTCTTCATCACTAGCAGGAAAAAAATGGAAAAAGGAGAGAAACTAGATCTGGAAACAGGAAGAGAGAGAAAGTAAATCTGAAAATAAGATATTTTCTACGGTTTTTTTCTATATATGTGGTCCCAAAATGATATTTCTGTCACCACACAATGACAATTACATCATCCATGACGTCATCGTAGGACCAAACCATAATTTCTAGGACCAAACTATAAAATATATTTTGAAAAATGACCAAACAGACAGTTGACTAGGTCAACTGGACCAAACTCTCTCTAATATATTATTTCTAGAACCTAATGGTATTTCCTACATCTTTTAATCTTTAATCAAGTCATTGAAGATGAGAACTCAAGAGAAAAAAAGCTAGGGTTTGGAGCTATTTCCATCACCGTAACTATTTCTTTACCATATGAAACTCATGGGTTTTGTTAGTACCATGAGTAGCTAAACTTCTTAGTGATTGGGGATGAATTCTAAATTCTATACATGATTTGAGTTATTATATAAATCTATTTTGAAATTCTTCACATAATTATTGATTGTTTATACTAATTATAATATTTATGATTGATTGATAGATTGTTTAGGTGGCCGACTGAATTAATTTGTTGATTAAATCAAATGCTAGTATTGAATTAGGAGATAAGTAATAGTCGAACAATTCATACAAAAGTAGAGAACACAAGACGGAGGGATTCTGTGTAGTAATTGTATGTATAAACAACACTAGAAAGTGGACCTTGAGCTAAGAGTCTAACTACTAGGATCAATCTATAATTCACAAAAGATAAAGCATTCGACCAAATTACACCTTGAGTGAGCTACTACTAGGTGGTTTTGACGAATAGAATCTGGTATTGGAGAGCTTCCGTACTCAGTGATTTAAGGAATTTAGGGGATAGCACTGAGCTAGTTGTTATTCCACGGTTGGTAATAATCTGTGATTAATTGTATTAATGGATGAATATAATAACTTGATGATGGTTTAGTAACGAAGAAGGTTTCCCTGATCATATTTCTCTCCATTGTTTGCAACTTTATTATTTTTAGTTGCTTTGATTTTGCTTTAATCCAAAACAAAAAAACCCTTTGTGACACTTTTGACAACTAAAACTCCCTGCTCTTTGTGGGAACGAACTTGACTTCTATTATATTATTTTTGATTGAGTGGAAATAAGATATTAATTTGATTGCATCTACGACACGCATCAAATTTAGACGCCGCTGCCGGGGAGCAGTCGGCAGCTTTAGTTGTTTCTTTTAGTTTTATTTTGTTTTTAGATTTGTTTTTAGTTTTCTTTTAACTTTGTTTTCTAGATTTTTGTTTTAGGTACTTAATCTCTGGCATCGAAAGATTGGAATTACCCGAGGTGCGGAATTCAAACTCGCAAGAGAACGGTATTACAAACACGTCCACAGTTGCAAGAAGAACCTTCTACATCAACAATGGTGAGTGACGGTGAAAATCCTCCACCACCTCCACCCGTGGAGAGAAAGTTAGGAGAGTTGACATCTCCATGCTTAGATTCGCAACCACTGTGCATTACAATCACTAACCCAGTGGAGCTGAAGTCGAATCTAGTTCATCATCTACCAAAGTTCAAGGGACATCCAGGTGAAAATCAAAATCGACACCTTCAACAGTTCCAGAACACAATGAAAAGTCTGAGGCATGCAACCGCAGACAGAGATATAGCTATGCTACAAGCCTTCCCGTTCTCATTGACAGACTTAGCAGAAGAATGGTTGTATTGTCTCCTTCCAGGGAATGTGACAACATGGACTGAGATGAAAAAGCTATTTCTGGAAAAATATTTTCCTACTTCCAAAGCGGCATCCGTTCGTAAGGAGATTAGTGGCATTCTACAGATGTATGGGGAGTTTCTATATGAATATTGGGAGAGGTATAATTAGGTTGTTGGCAAGATTCCCACACCTTAATATATCCTCGATACTTA